>PVLA01001939.1:0-129549 GCA_004027455.1 Hydrochoerus hydrochaeris | reverse complement strand
GGGTGTGCAGTGTTTTCTGTCTCTCAATCGCCGACTCCCTGACCACCTTTGGGAAACCCTAGCCCTGCCGCAGCTGGACTCCGGCAATGCCTGGCTAGACACTCTCAGTTTCTTCTTTCTTTCTTATTATATCAGACCAATGAGTGAAGGTGGCTGAAGGCCAGCTAAATGTGTGACTTGAGAGGAAGCATGTCTAGTGTGGTGGTGGGGGAAATCCCTCTCAGCCTCTCCAGATTGCTCCCTGAATTTTCTGGGCTTCAAATAGAAGATCTGCTCAGCAGAACTCAGTAGCTGTCCTCTCTGGAATGACTGTAAACATTTCCATTCTTATCTACACTCCCGTACCTTCACCTTCACTCATCTGCCCAGGACTGTTGGCATATCAGTATCTTCTAAGGACTTGAATCCCTACTCCACATTTTATCTGTACTTTGACCACTCATAACAGCCTGTGCAGGAACCATGGTATTGCACTCAAACAATTATTCTTATTATAAGAATACAATTTTTAAAATATTGTCAATTCAAACTTTGAATATCGCCTATCACTAATAAACTGATTATAAAACTCTCAGCCTAACATTTAAACTCTTTGCAGCATTTCAAGTTAGAAAAAATCAGAAGTTTTAAATTGAACTTAAAAGGAAGTAGAATTCATTTATTTTCCTCTTCACTTTATCTCTCTGCTCAGTGTCAGCCAGGTGGGTCTTGTTCAAATGCCCAGGAGATCTGAGCCTCCCCTTAGCATTTACAGTTTGAGAGGTTTCACAGGGCGGAGTATAGTTCATTCAACTTATTCAACTGGAAATCTCTCATGCACCTTAATTTTTAACTCAAGAAAAATAAACAGTTCATACAAGATTTTCACAGCACAGATTAGACAGCCTCAGCACAAGCAAATTCCTCATTGGTAGGAATTTTCACAAGTAGGTGACAATCTTATAACGCAGTTCTTCATTAGTTGAAGTCAGATCATTGTTGAAGGGAAACACAGGCAGCAGGAGGTTCCACCTGGACTGACTCACAGTGAGCATAGCACTCAGTGCTGTCTGGAGTCCAAGCCTAGGAGCTCACTGTCAATTATGCAGTGTATACATTCATTCTAGCGCCGCACTTAACATATAGAGTGAAGAGGACCTACCAATGCCACCCGCTGCCAGGACTCAATGTGATATTTTATCATTTGAAAAGTTTTCAGATTTGTACTGCTGGTACCCACAATGTATTTTTTTCTCAAATCCTCCACAGTTTCAAATCTGTGAAATCCTGCTGCGAAGCTCCAGCTGTGCTCCTTCTCCCCACATCTGCTTTATCCTCAGAATCCACAACAGTACACTTTTTCCCTTGTCTGTTTCTGGAACCTGGAGGAAGCTGTGCCCAGAGTCCAGAAAGCACCAAGACCTGTCCATGTGTGTGGTGCCCAAAGTGACCATTTTTCTGCTTTGTTTTTGAGTCTCTTCAAATTGAAAACACTTGTTCTCTTTGCAGGGTGGATGTATCTTTTTCTGACCATGCATCTTGGTCTATTGCTCAGAGGCTTTGATTTCTTCCTATTTTCTCCCTAGAAGTCCTGCTGAGCTTTGGACATTCTTCTCTGCTCTCTTTCCCCTCTGCTCACAGAGAGCGAATAATGCTTGTGATGTTTTATTCACTCTAGTTTTAACTTTCCCTCCTCTCATTGCCAGTCTTTCCCTTTCCATCCATTGTCTTCTAGATTTTATTTGGTCAGGCTCCCTCTTAAAAGGCAGATTGGTAGTTTAGGGCTCAAATCCAAGATTAGGCTCTTAAGGTCTGTTTTGTTTTTTGTCTTTTGCATCTGTCTTTGGGTTTTCACTGTCCTTTGGCAGTGTCTTTTCCTCCACTTTGAGTCCCAGTATTTAGCAGGATTTTCCAAGAGAAAGAACCTACAGAGGGGTAGATAAATGATAGATAGATCATAGATAGAGAGATAGGCAGACAGATAGTAGAAGAGATAGAAGGGATTTATGAGGAGATCAGGCTTCTGTGATTATGCCATTGAGAGTCCCCTGACAGACCATCCGCATGCTGGTTACCTAGAGCTGCCAGTAGCACTGCGCCGTCCACATTCACCAAAGGCGTGAATGATGTAGTTCCTAATCTGAGTCTGAAGTCCTAAAATCCTTAGCAATGGGTGTCATGGATAAAACTTTTGGTGTCTACAGCCTGGAGAACCTGGACTTCTGAAGTCCAAGGTCAAGAGACAAAAAGTGTCAACCACGGGAGGGCCAGGGTAAATTTGCTTTTCCTCTACCTTTTTTTGTTCTGCACAGGCCCTTAGCCAATGAGATGGTGCTGTCCACACCAATGGTGAAGCTTCCCCACTGTGTCCTATGACTCACAAGTCAATCTCCTTTGGAAGAACCCTCATGGACACACCTAAATTAACACTGCACCATCCATCAAGCTAATGTTTGAGTCCAATTACCACCTAAAATTAATCATCATTGCCCTTATTACAAACTTTAATGATCACTAATCCATTCAGTAGACACTTCTATTTCTTTATAGTCCTTTGTTTTTCTCATTACTTTTCATTCTCTTTCATACTGCACCTTTATCCATTGATCTTATTTCATTTCTATCTCTCCTGAGATATAAAAGCTCTATGAATTTGAAGATTTGTGACCCTTGTTCTTTCATATGCCCAAAAATTAGAGCTGTGGACAGCAAATGGTAAATGCACAAAAATTATGTTGAATCACCTTGCATAGTGGGAGGACAGGACCTAGGTTTTCAGCTACTACAATGACCTTTCTTTGAGGCAAACCTGCTAATTGCAAATAAAGTGCTTTATGACCTATCCAGTTTCCCCCTCACAGCGTTCAAATCATCAGTAGTGGCTTCACATGGCCTCCCCAGTCTTTAGGATATGACACCTAAACTGCTGTTATTAGAAACTTCCCAACTGCATGCACATGATGATGTGTCTCAGCACTTTCTTAAATATGAGCCCCTGCTAGGAAAGTCACTCATATGACTGCTGAGAAGTTTCACCATTGCCAGAGGAAGACTATTTTGTGTAAATGGAGCTCACCTTCCCTTTCATCTCATTCTTATTTGGTGGTAATAATGTCAAAGTATCTTTTAGTTAAGTCCCTGTGTTGCTTGATTCTTTGAAAATCTGTCCTCTATTCCTTCCGAAGGAAAATAATTTCCTGAACTATAGTGGCTTATAATATTTTGATTACTCTATATTTCACTCCTGTGTTTTCTTAACAAGTTATCTGTGAATCTTTCTTCTAAAATAAATGCAGGCTAAAGCATTTCTTTGTAGAATTGGAAGTTTTAACTTTGTGGTGATCTCCTTCAATACTTCTGAAAGCTGGATTCAAGGAAAGGCCATTTCTAACACAGTATGTCTCTGTTCCATGTATTTTGTTAACTATTGGTTGATTGAATCATCTATCATTTTGAGGATCAATCTGATCTAAGTGTCAAGCTTGGAAATCTTGTGTCATGGTCTCACCCATTCAGTTACCAAATCAGGGTCAATTTGAAACTATATCGTAGCAGATGGTTCTCTAGATTCTGAACAAGTCACATAAGTCTAAAACATTAGCCCTTGGCAGGACTCATTTTTACTGATTTGGAGTTGGATGCCTTTTTATTTGTAGCAAAAGGAAATAATTTCAAGAAACTAAACTAATAACCTCTATCATTGTCAAACACAAGCAGTACAAAGACTAAAACCTTGCTCATTCATAACAGAGCCTGCGTAGATATTAGCTATTTTTGCAGCTGGAAGCCTTAGCCAGTTGATGACAAGAAACACTACAAGAACAAAAATCATTTCATCCCTCAGTGCCTGGAAAGTCTATATCAAGTGAGCCTTAACTGGAACTAAAAGACTGCCCTTTCCTTGATGATCTAATCCCTATCTCATTCATGCTTGCTTAGGTCAAAGCTGCACCTGCATCTGTCAAGGTCAGCTACAAAAATCAGTGTGAGATGTGCTTATTAAGCCATACACTACTGATAAAATAGCTGCTAGACACCGTGGACATCTGCTGTAACAAGTCACTGTGATCCTAAAAGGTCAAGAACTGGAGCCACACCCAAAGTATCAAATTATCTGCATGATAATTTGTTTCATGTAACACAAGACTTTACTGATTCTTTCAAGATCCCTGGTCACTGTACCAGTATGTTGCAATTTTAGAATACCAATAAACAATACATTTTTCCTTCCTTCAGTGTCATGTACAAATTTGGGAAAGTAGGTGCATACATTTCTAGGTGAATATTACAATGACAGTTTATCTGCTAGGTTGCAGATGAGAATTTAGGTATGTGCCCCTTATACCGCTTTTAAACTCTATCTTATGTTAATTTAACTTACGTACCTCAAATGCCTTGCAGACGCAGAGATTGCTTCAGTAAATGCTCTTCAGGGAGGAATAGAGAACACACACATGGCAGAGACAAAGGCATCCTATGAAGGAATGGCCAAGATAAACTCATAGTCTAATCCTAACCAAAGGAGTTGATGAGAGCATGTAATGGTGACTCAGTATAAGTCTAAATCTCCCTCTCTTCAGAATGAGTGGGTCTCTACCGGTGAGTGAAAAAAATGATAATAAACTATTACAGTGGAGTAAAAGCCTGATGAAAGGAAACAGATATCAAAGAGATTATAAAATCCAATAATCCAGGCACTAATGTTACCTGTAGATCAGAAAAGATGTTTTGAGAAAATAGTATATAAAATATCATTTTAAGGATTGATAGGAAACAGGTATTTTGTTTAACATGAAGATTAGAGTAGAAGAAATAATGTCATATCATATAAAAATGATAGTATGGTACATTAAAATAAAACAGACTCAAATACAATACATGAGAAAAGTAAATTTGCAATGTTAATTCATTGATATCACAAAATCTCTATATGGCTAAATCAGAAAGATCATTACTAATAATTTGTGCATCCATTAGTTACATCCACACAGAAAGGAATCATGTAACAGTTTGAGCTGGGGGAATGACAATTTTTAAAATTCTGTGCAGATTATAGTTTGCATCTAGAAAAAAAACAGATATTTCTTTCTTTTCATAAATCTTCCCACTTGTACCTCGGTTCTTTACTGAGTGATAAATGCAAAGATTTTTCAAATTTTGCTAGGTGAGTGGACAGATATGGCAGTGTGGAAATAGTACCACTTTGACAATAGGAGTCTCTTAATCTCAAAATCTGGTGTATCATTTTTTGTGCCTGTTGCAGTGATAAGAGAACTTAAGCTTTCTGAGCTATTTTTTATTTTAATGTGATGCTACTAGACTGTATGGACTGTTTACTTTATTAACATTATTGTTAAGGAGTCTGGATTTACATTTAAAATCAGGTTGTCATCATAAACCTTCACAAATATATATATAACCGAAGGTATCTTCCACACTGAGCATCTGAGGACACTGAAATATTGCAAGGACATATGCATTTTTCAGGTTTCTAAGAGCTCACTGATGCCCGCTTTGGGTTGGAACGTGCACCTCCTCACTCAGCTCAGCGTTTTCCCACCTCTTTCATCCTCTTCATTATTTAATGTAGCAAACTGTGCTGAATGTACAATTTGAACAGTGCTCTAGTGGAAAAAGTAATACTGCATGACCTAAACTGCTTTATAGCTTCAAATCCCACTTGCGACTTTTGCATTTCATCTGTCAGTTTAAACAGAGCTGGGAAGAGAATGCTCTGGTTTAGCTGACATCTGAAATTAACCATCATAGGTAGTGACAGGAGAAAACCGTTTTTAAATTTTCAAATTAAGAGTTGATGAGGAAAATTCTAAATATCAGCAAACATTTTATCATTGTTAACAGAGCACCCTCCCATTATTGTTTCTAGATCAAATGCTCAAATTAGTTTTGCTTATTTTTTATTTATGAATAGTTAGCACTTTGTGACAATTATTTTTCATCACAATTATTTTTCCAATATAGAGTGGGGTTAGATACCTAAAATTCTTCAACTTCTACAACATTATTAAATATTTATTGACTGGCAGTTTGATAAATTAAAAATAACTCATTTGAATATTGAAAAATATAGCTCCTGGGAGCTATTTGTGGTGGACCAATTGACAGTCAACTTGGGAGGGAGCTTGCAGGTGAATGGAGCAGTACCTCCAGGTGTGGAAGACCCACCCACCCAAGGACCGTCCTCAGAACAGGAGAACAGGAGGAGAGGCTTTCTGTTGCTGAGTTTCCTGGGAGATGCTTTGCTGTGACCTGATACTAACTTGGCTGCCCTTGTCCGAGGAAGCTCTCAGGTCCTCCTCACTATACATTGGTATAACTGCAATTTAAAAGCTTTAAGTAACTCACAGAAAGTAACTCTGGGTTCGGGGAGCCACAGAGATTTTGACTGTCCCTTGTAACCCAGAATTTAACCCATGCAGTCTGGTTGCAATTGTTATCACACCTTCCTATCACTGTTCCTTCTCTGTCTGGTTGTGTTTGTCCCTGACCTTAGGCTCAGGGAAGAGTATAGCCACGGAAGTTGATCTCACATGAGATTACAAAGCTCACCAATTAACTGAACAAATATTTAAATAAACTTTCAACATAAGGCAGGAATTCTACTAGCCCATAAACCAAACAGGTGAATAAGATGTTTTCATTCCTAGCAAATCTTATAGTCATAGCAAAAATGGAATTCTTTTCAGAACTTATTATTTTTCCAGTATATGTTCATATTTTTTTTATTCCTTTTTAGAGGCTGTTTTTAAGCTCTTTTCTGAATGTATCATCTGTGCTTGGTCACCACAAATGGAGAGTGTAGAGCTCAGCTGCCCTGTGTTTACAGAATTGCCATTTAAAGCAGACAAGAAGAGCTCTGTTAGAAGGATGAACGGCAAGCATGGGAATACGATTTTCCTAGTAATACTGCCATGAAAACCACCGTATTCTAACATTCCTTACAGGTGGTGAAGCCACTTTTAATATTCATTTCCTTTACTCCCTTAATAAATTAAGCAGCATCTCCATTTGTTTTTAAACATGATGGAAAGTTTAAAGTGAGGCATTAGGGAACACAGAAAAAATTCTAAATGAGCCAACGAGTTTAGGGGACAGATTCACAACCAGGGAGAAAAACAAAAGAATGCTTTAAAAAAAAAAGGCGTCTTTTTCCCCTCCCTCTTATTTCCTCATCTTACTGCTTTTATGAACCAAATAATTTACAACCTATGTTAAGTGGAAACAAAAGGCTTCATTGCATACCATTAAATATAAAATTATAAAATAATTACATAAAAATACATTGCATTTGGATTTCCCCCAGTGCTATTTTTCTGGTGAATTTGAGCTCATTATATTGAGCTGAATCTATTGATTCTATTTTTACAGAATCTAAGTGATTTCTCTCAGTTTATCCATTGTTCTCTTTTTAATTAACAGTGGATATGTAATATAGCAGTAGGCAGTATTTATTCCATACTATTAATTCTGCAACCTCTCAGAAACAGAGCACTTTATATTAAACAAACACAAGCTAAACTGCATGACCTGTAAGGTAAATTACTGTAGAGGCCCTGTGGTGTGATTTTCAAACTTGGTTTTGAAAACATTGTTCTCAATGTGAAGGGCTTTTACTTTTTTTGTTAGACTGATTTTAAGTATTTCATTTTTTTCAATGCTATTGTGAAAAGTATGGTTTCCCTAATTCCTCTCTCAGTGTTTGTTATTTGTGCACAGGAATGCTATTGATTGTTGTGAGTGTTGACTTTGTATTTAGTTGCACTAGTGAATTCGGTTGTTAAATCTAAAAGTTTTTTGATGTAGTCTTTGGGGTATTCTCTGTAGAGTATCATGTTATCTGCAAATAATGATAATTTATCTCCATCTTCTCCTATCTTTCTTCTTTTTATTTTGTTCTCTTGTCTAATTGCTCTGTCTAATGTTCCCAGAACTATAGTGAATAGGAGTCATGACAGAGGAGATTGAAGAGGATGCCAGAAAGTAGAAAGATATCCCTTTCCCTTGAGTAGGAAGGCCCAATACAGTGAAAGTGGCCATACTCTCAGAATTGCTATACAAATATCCTGCAGTCCCACTCAAAATAACAATAGTGTGCCTCACAGAAGTAGATAAAAATAATCCTAAAATTAATTTGGAGCCAGAAGATACCTAGAGTAGCAAAAAGAATTCTAGGCAACAAAGGCAAGTCAGAGGGCATCAAGTTCCCTGACTTGAAATTATGCTACAAAGCTGCTGTAATAAAAACAGAATGGTTCTGGCACAAAAAACCCAGAATAAAGCAACAACAATAAAAAAAACCCTGAAACCAAACCTGAGGATCAAAGGAACAGACTGAAGAATGAAGACACAACTCTAAACACATCCAGCTGCTTTATATTTGACGAAAGAGCCAAACACCTTTTCTGGAAGAAAGATAGCTTCTTTAATAAATGGGTCTAGAAAAATTGGCTTTGTATACACTAAAGACTAAATCTATATACATGTTTTTCCACTATAAACTAAAATAAGACTGGACCAAATGTCTAAACCAGAAACACTAAATCTACTGGATGAAAGAATATGTAGGTATTTTGAAGACATAGGTGTAGGTAAAAACTTTATGAAAATAATTCTGATCACAGTGGAAATATTATAAAGAATCAACAACTGAGATCTCATCTTATTAGAAAGCTTTTGCTCAGCAAAAGAAATGCCAACAGAATAAAGAGACAACCCACAGAATGGGAAAAAGTTTTGTCAGCTGTTCCTCAGACAAAGAACTAACGTCTAGGGTATATAAAGTACTCAAATTACCATGTTGTTAAACATCCAGGAATGATCAGGAGACCAAAGATGCTGTCCTGGAAAAGTCATTATGGGTACTGTGCAAATTCATGACTTGTCTTTTAAAGGTAGAGCAATGCACTGTCTTGCTATTATAATGTTGGGTAAGAAATGGATGGCATTTTCCCATTTCTTGTGGAGCACAAAATATTCATTTGATCCTAAATTTTGAGTATCACTTCATATAGTTTTATAGTTTCCCATGTGTATTCTATTATATAAGAAGTATGAAACACAGCCAACCTTCACAGATACAAACTGATACATATTGGAAAGAAAATATCATCATTTAAATCTGTTAACTGACAGGCTATTAATTGATAGATGGATAAAGAAAAAATTACTAAAAGAAGACTGCTTTTCAATTGGGAAGCATTTCAAAGCTATTTAATACTGGAAATCTATATTCATTCAATGCAACTGATTTTTATGAAACCAACAAAATCAATTGCATCTATCAATATCATTGGTACAGGACATGTACACTTCTAATAAATGTTTCAGATCAAATATTCTCTCTTGGAACTGGGTTAAGCAAAAAGTGAAGGAGTTTGGCTTTTGTGTTCACCATCTCATGTGTCCCATGTGTGTTGGGTATTGTGGGAGATGTAAAGTACTGCAGCTCAGGAGAAAATTTCATAGTTACACACAAGTATTTCTCTGTAAATCTTTCTTGTATCTTGTTACAATCAGAAGACTGCAATCTTAATATACAATGTATTTTTTCCCATGGATTATGTTTAATGATATAATTTATTATATAATCATATATATGTAATTATTCTATATAATAAATGATACAATTTATTATCTCATTTGGAATATGTTTTCCTATTGTGGCTTACAGAATAGCAGCCTCTCAAAGATATATACATCCACACACTTGAAATCTATGGATTTGTTAGGTTCATGCAAAAGGAAATTAATGTTGTAGATATAATTAACTTTACAAATCAACTGACCTTAAAAGGAGATTAATTTAAATTATCTAGGTAGTCATCATTTAAATCTGAGGTCTTAAAAATGGAAAAGGGAGGCAGGAGAATCAAAATCAGAGTGATATCGTCTGAGACTCCAGCAGTCTTTGATGATTTTGAATGGAAGAGGGCCCAGAGTCCAAAAATTTAGGCTGGAAAAAGCAGGAAAATGAATTCCTGAGGTCCTGCCAGAAAGGGAAATACCATGATGTAAGCTTATTGCTTCTCATTTTAAAGTTCTGCCCTGTAGAAATCCAATATAATAAGTATGGTATAAACCAATAATTCATGGTAACTTATTACAGTAACAATGGGAAATAAATATACATACCTAACTTTGAATTTATGATTGTGTATGTTTTTTAAAGAAGCCACAAAATTATACAGGTTTAGGAATATAGTGAACATGGATCTGTAGCTATCAGAACTTTAAATAAATGTTCCTTTTAATAATTATATACATATTTTTCTACATTTATTTACTTCCTCCAGGGATATAGATGTGTATTTGTGATGTCATTGGATTTCAGGTTGGGGACCTTAGAATCCCATTAATTTTATTGCAATCATCTTTGATCTTTAGAAAGGTTAACCTTCTCAGCTCAATTATCTGAAGAGAAGCCTGAGAGTTTGGTAACGCACACTTAGGGGTGAGTCTGGTGGAGGTAGGGAGCACGGCTTCCAGCCTGCCTCTAGTCCTAGGCTCTGCTCCTTGCTGGTGCTCTTTCCCAGGAGCTCTTCTTTCCGATCGCCAACCATGGAGCGGCTCTCCTGCTCCATGCCCTTCTGCCTCAATGGCTGTGTCTTGGAGCCAGCCCAGTATGTGGTAAGCCTCTGACACTGTGGGTTACAATGCACTTCTGCTCCCTAAATTACAGCCAAACTGGAGTGCAATTCTCGGTTAGTTTTGCATGACCTGAAAAACAATAAAATGTGGAATTAATACATTTCTTTCTCCTAGTTTTTAAACTTGATTTTTCAGGACTGCAAGCTAGTGACTGTATAGTATTCTAACTTTCCTAAATTGCCTTGTCTTTCTTTTCTGGCCACGGTGGTTTTCTTCTTGATTCTGTTTCCTCTTCTTACCTCTATCCTCGATACATTACTTTTTCTAGATCAGAGCATGTCCTTTGGAATCCTATTTGCAATTTCCTCTTAGTAGGTTGTGTACCCTTTTAAATGTGTCAGGTAGCTTTCTCATAGTGACCACTTCCAGTGATGGTTTAACATTTCTTTACCTTTTTCACTAGGATTCTTGAGAAAAAAAAATCTATGTCAAATCAATGTTTATAACCCTAAGAACTTCTAGGATCTAGCCTATGGACAATCAATATCTGTTGAATTAATAAACATGTTCCTTAGCTTTAATGTTTCTACAAAATATTTTTCTAGAATAGAAAATAGAATAGAAATAGAATATATAAATATTGTCCTGTGCTGAGATTATGCAAATGTAAGACAATAGCATCTTACTATGTATATTTTATGAGACTCTTTTATGTATATTATCACACTTATGAATTGGGCTCTAGTTGTACTCTAGTCTTACAGGTGAACAAACTAAGACTAACAGGTAATAATCTGGAACCACGAAGTACTGAGTCAGGTGACATTACCCTAGAGAAAGGGTAATGTCACTATCACTATCATCATCATCATCATCACCATCATCATCAGTTGAAGGCATTCTTTGCAATAATACGCAACGTACCTGGCTGCCTTCTCTTCTAAGAGTGACAACTTTGGATACAGGCAGAAAGGCAGATATTTCAGAATACCAGGGTCTACACAGTTTGCATTACGGGAGGGGGGCCTCCGTCCTCCGTGAATATTACTGTTGAAATATTCTACCACAACAGCTACTTGAGCTTAGGAAGTATGAATAATGGGGCTTCGGAGTGGAGAGAGAGTGGTAGAAGTATTGCTGAATGGGAGTAACTTCAATGTCCTTTAGCACTGTTGCATAACTATGACTGACAACAGTTTGTTGTATTTTTTAAAAAATAAAACCCAATAGAGTTAACTTTGGATTGTCACACACAAAGGTATGATATGCACCTGAATTGATAAACATACTAATTACTGTTAACTCATCATTAAACATTGTATACGTGCACTTAGAGTCACATTGTATCCCAGAAATGAGTAGTTGCTCCATATCAACTCAAAAAATGTAAAGATTTAAAAGAAAGGAAGGAGAAAGAAAAATAAGAGAAAAGAAAAAAAAAAGTATTCCATCAAGATTGACAAAGTTCTGACACCAGATTAGAGTCCTATGATTTTGGCTCTGTAAAGTATTATTCAGTGTTGTTATCGTTTGGCCACTGAAGAAAGCAGATACTAGTCGTCATGAAGGCAGGTGTTATGGTTTGTATCCAGATGTCCTCCCAAAGCCTCATGCATTCACAGGTGGGGCATATGGAGGTATCTGGCTCTAGCATATGTGCTGCTGGAATCAAAATTATGATGCTGGGATTGATTCATGTGATGCTAGGATTAAATCTGCCCCACTCTGGGTGTGTGTGCTGTCAGCCCTAAGGGTGGGTAGGCTGAATTAGATATAAAGTGACAGAAAGGGTCACTTCTGGTTGCTTGCTGCAGCTGCTTGTCCTCTGCTGCCTCCTGCCTGTATGCAATGGCTCTCTGCCATGTGCCACCCTGCCTTGGAGCCAGTTGATTATGGACTGAAACTTTTACAAACTGTGAGCCAAAATGAACTTTTAATCCTTTAGCTTTGGCTGGTGGGTATTTTGCTTCATCAATGAGAAAAGTAACTAAGACAGCAGGCCACAGACTGTGTGTCCTCAAACAGGTACCGCTCAACTCTATTAACTGTAGTGGCTACACAGAACTATGATTCTGTTATTTAAGTCTATGACTGGAAAGAGCTTAAAAATCTAGCAACAGAGGGACAAATAAAATGGAGCAGTACTCAGCCATGAAAGGGACAAACAGCTGATATATTCAATTACATGAATGAACCTAAAATACATACATTATGGTAAGCAAAAAACCATATTACTTTCTTGTAATTCTGTATCAGATTATCATTACCTTTGGTTATATGATGACAAAAGTGTACTATTTTATGGTTGTAAGTGAGAATTTGAAGATGGGTCTCACTGGACTAAAATCATGGTGTTAGCAATTGTGATTCACCTTCCACTCCTGAGATTCTAGAGACAATTAGTTTCCCAGTTTCTACAGGTTACTTTTATTCCCAGATTTATGGTCCCCTTCAACCTTCAAAGCTACAAATGTTTAAATTTTTTTATGATGCCATTTCTCTGGTTCTAACTTTTGTCTTCTACATTTAAGGACCCACATTGTGAATACTTAGAGAATTTAGAATTTTTTCTCTACTTTACAGTTAACTGGTAAGGAATCACAATTTCACCTTCTAACATAAATTTTCTTTGCCATATAATAACATATTCATAAGTTCTGGAATCATAACATGGGCATATTGGGAGGCTGTTACATTGTTCATTACATGAAGCATTACAAAACAACATACACTTCACTGCTTCTGTCAGTAAAGCTCTGGAACAGGAAAACTAAATTTTGGGGGCCAAAATAAAACAAAATAGTAACAGAGACAGATATCAGAAGAGGAGGGAAGTAATACTGTAAAATGACATTAATTTATTTTAGTAAGGTTATTTTATATAGATTACATACATTTCATCACAAAAAAGAAAAAAAAGACTTAAAACAATTAATTATTATATCCATGCTTAAGTAGAAGGAGAAAGTACACAAAACCTAAGAAATACATTTACAAATGTACTAATGGGTAAATACAGTTTGAATAAAAAGAGATATGTGGCAAATCAAGTATATAGAAAGGTTACTTAAAGTAACAGTAGTTAAATTTTAAGTCTGAGTATGACCTAAACTCTGTCTATATGCTTAAACATTATTACAATAATAACAGGAGTAAAGTTAACAGGAGAAAAATTCATTGAACTGGGTTGGTGAGCTTGTATTATGTTTCTATTTGTTTTATCTCCTCTCCGGTTGGCACTGGGGTTGGACTGCATTGCATCCTGTGGATTGAGTGGTGAATTTATGCTTAGAGAAGTTAGGAGCTCAATTTCTCTCCAAGCCCTCAGTCCCAGCAATTTGTATGTGTGCATTCAGGGAGTGTGCATGGGCGGTGCTCTGGAGGGGGTGAGTGTCTGGTGTATTAAATAGGCAGAAATTCATCCTAGAGACCCTGACATATTATAGCAGACTCTCAAAGTAGATGTGGATGGTGTGATTAAAGGATGCTTTACCAAGGTTGATTCCTCTAATCTTTCAAAAGAGTCTGTGTCTGAATGGAGAAAACAGACCCATTATCTATCAATCGTAAAAATCCCTCTCGCTTTATTCCACTTGGCCACTTGGATGTTTATGTGCAAACCCATTCATTTGCCACATTAGACTCTAGTAGAGTGTGTGAATGGCCTATTACCTTTTCAAGAAGCACCTTGATCCTTTACCTTCTCACAGCCTGTGGTACATTTGTATATGTCCTTAGAAAAATTCTGAAATATAGCCTCAATTTTAGAACATATCAAGTTCTCCAAGTTCAGAACATTCCCTTTCTTTGATGAATGTATGTAGGTTTTATATATACAGATATAGTTTCTCATTATGTATTTATGGGTGTTTTTCTATCTGTGGGTATACAATCCAGTTGGGTTTTTTTTAAAAAAGAACATTGTTGTATCTTTAGCTTGTAATTTAGCTTGTGAAGACTTCAGATATGATCTTGGAACTCACAAAAATCTTGAGCCTCAATTAGACCATTTCTGTGGAAACTATAAGCTCAACAACAGGAGACACCTGGAAAAAAATTCTAATTTTGTCTGCAGCTGTGACTTTGTGTATCTTTCTCCCCACTTCTGTACTTAGCAGACTACAATACCTAAGACAACGTCACCAATATTTAGGTGGGGTTTCCCCTTGACACTGAGCTTAGCAAATCTCCACAGTCCAGACAAATTCAATGCTTTTATATGAAAACTCTAGCCTGGCAAAAACACAACCTCGGCTTGTCCCTGGTGACGTTCTGGTTGGCAGTTGTTCATGGATGATAAATTGCTTTGATTTTAGAGAGCAATGGTGTTTGCTATTTAAGGTGAAATTTATGAAAATACCAGAACCTGTGTTCATATACAGTTAATTTCTAATTATTTTTCAGTTGAATCATTTTTTATTTTTTCCTCAATGTTTCAAGAATCTTGCTGATTTTTCTACTGCTAAAATGCTAATCCAGCAATGCTGAGATTATTGTCAACTTTAATTTACCTTTCTTAAAGGACTGGTTATTTTGTTTTGGTATCTCCCCAAATCCCTTCTAATTTTACTTTGTTATTTTTTGTAGTCTTCTGTTAGTGAAATATTTGTCTTTTTCCCTCTTTTTTAAGTATATGTGCTGCTAAAGCAACCACTGATCTTTCGTTCTTATTTGCTTGCTTTTTCTTTTTTGAAAAGCTAGAACAACCTAATAGAAGGGTTCAAGTGAGTATACCTAAATATTCCTTGATTCAGAAAATGTATAAAATTTAAATCACTGGGTAATTCACTGTTATGGTTTTATCTTCATGTCATCTTAGGGCTTTTTCTCCTCAGGTGGCTGAATCTAGAGTGTGGGCTTCATTCGCAGTGCAATGCTGGGATTAACCATGCTGGGATGAAGAATGGCGCATTGCAGGGTCAGTCCGCCGATTTGATTGGACGTGCCCCAATCCTCAGTAGACCGGATGCAGTATAAGAGACAGAAAGAGGATTATTTTCTCTCTCTTTCTTTTGTTGCTTTTGCTGTCTTCTGCCTACCATGATTTGCTCTCCTCTGTGAAGCCACCCTGCTTTGGAGCCAGCCAGTTATGGACTGAAACTTCGATGAACTGTGCACTAAAATAAACCATTCATTTTTTATCATTGGGTGTTGGATATTTTGTTCCAGCGATAAGAAAAATCACTAAAATGTTCATTAACCTCTTTCTTTCTTTCTTTCTTTCTTTCTTTCTTTCTTTCTTTCTTTCTTTCTTTTTATTTGAACCAACATTTACTCTTTAGCTTTTGCATTTGTGTTTGCTGAGCACCTTTGAATCATTACAATTCCTTTCAATTGTAGTAACAATAAACCAAAATTTAAATAACTATAATATTTGATGTTGTGTTCACCATTGGAGAAATAAAGTTTGTATTATGAGAAAGATAATGCTAAAAATATTAAAAGGAAAGGAGATGAAGAGAACTCTGAAACAAATGAGGTGGGAAAGAGTGGTTATAAAAAGAGGTAAGAGACAATAATATGAAATTCCCGAATAATGAAAATGGAAGCAGAGCTGACTAACTGGTTGAACATCCCCTTAATTTGCCTATTATATTCCAATCCTCCTTTTAATTCTGTCTTCTGGTTAACAGATATATGGTGGATATTTATTGATATTTTAGTAATATCTGTAATAAATAACTATAATATTATGCTATATTTTTCTCCAAAATATTGATGGCTAAGCTTGGAATTGTGACTTACATGTTAGTTCCAGGACTCTGAGAGGCTGAGGCAGGAGGATCACAGCTTGAGTCCACACCAAGCAACTTAGCATTTAGTAAAACTCTGTCACAAAATCTAAATAAATAAGGTGGAGATGGTGCTCAGTGTGAAAGCTCTTGGTTCAATACCCAGTGATGTACAAGTGCTTGTGCATAGTAGAATGTGGTAATTTTATGAGACGATGCATTATTTTTGAATTACTTCAGCAAGTGGTTGTGTTACCATTTCTCCAATTTCAGGAGGGTTTTTTTTTAAAATTATGCTCTCCTAGTTTTTTCTCTGCCTTTAAAATAAAGACTTTAAAGTTTACCTTCTCAATTGCCTCCTTTTGCCTTCTTCAAAATTCAGACATGTTGAGTAAAGAACTATGACATTCCAACAACATAAAAAATGAACGTTCTTTGACACTATAGTGACTTTTTAAAATTTGGTATTGTTGAAGTTTAATGTTAATATCATTCATTTTATTTTGATTTTTTAAAAAATTAGAGTCATATGGTTGACTCCAGTACCATGTAACTGTGATTGTCAGTTTTCACTCATCCTCTTTTTCAAGAAAGTCTCCAAAGAGCAGTCTTTATTCTTTTTCTCTCACCTTAGGATTACCCAAGACTATTTCCAATTTAATGTTTTTGGTTTCTCTACTCTTATTACCCTTTAAAACTACATATGTTTATTCCTCTTTGCACCATTTTCTTTTTCTACCTCTTCATATGTTCAACCAACATGAAAGTAAATCCTCTTCCTTTATGATGCTGCTCTCTAATTTCTCCTTTGCTTTGCTATCTGAAGTCTCTGAAGTGTCTTTGATGTGTTTGGCCTGTGTATTATTCAGATTCATCTCTTAATCCGCTTCAGTCCACTCTGAAAGCACTGAAATCACTCTAAATAATCACCAATAAATACTCAAACGTCAATTATTCTTTTTGTTGCCCCTTTTGATGATCTAATAATTTTAAGCATTGTGGGCCATGTTATTGCATAAGATCACCATCTTCCTTGCTTTCTATGGCTCTATATCAGTCTTTACTTCCTTTTTCATCTCTACTTATTCCTTTTCATTACTTAGAAGACATTTTAATGATAGAGCATGAAGAGTACGCACACACACACACACACACACACACACACAACAGAGCTAAATCAATTGACTGTTATATTGAAGTGGTTCAAGTGATTATAGAGATTGAGAAAACCCAAGACTTGTCTGAGTCCATAATATAGAGCCCAGGGGGCTGGGTGATAAAAACTGTAGTCCAATAGCTGGCAGGCTTAAAATACAAGGTATGATGCTGTTTCAGTTTGAGTATGAAGAAAGAATAATTGATATCTCAACTCAAGAAGTTGGTGAAGAGAAATGTTTCCATTTAGATGTGGGACTATCAGTTTCATACCTTCTTTAGGCATTTATCTGATGGGATGAATCCCACCCATATTACAGAAGACAGTGTGTTTTACTCAATCCCTCAAGCAACAACAAAAAAAAAGCTCTCTGATAGCCATTCTCAGAATTATGATTAATCAAATACCAGGCACTTTGTGGTTCAGTTAGGTTAAAATATTGAAATTAATCATTATACCATTCTTGACCTCCTTTTATCTTTAAAAGATAAATTCTCTGATTCACTTTCAAGTTTTGGATCAAAAATAAATTACGGTATTCACAATTTCATATTTATTGCTTCTACATTTAAAATATGCCATTGTAGCATATAGTCACAGATTCATCTTCATTCCAAGCCCTTCTTCATCTCTTCTGTATCCACTCCTACTACTTCTGCCTCTTTTCATGTTACCTACTATTCCATTTGATCAGATCTTCATTACTTCTTACCACAACTACTACTACTGTTCTCAATTAATCTTCCTATGTCATTTCTTGGTTAGGCATAGTAGGCCCAGAGAAATGTATACACTTTCATGATTATTTTCTCATTCTGCCACACTGATGATTGTTTTCTTCATGCTAAAGACTCAGTGTACCTTTAAGGTCCCATGTTTTCAGATAAACCTTTCCAGATATTTCCATTGTTATGATCTGTGTTTAGGTGTTCCCCCAAATCCTCATGCAGTCATGGAGGTAACTGAGTCTAGTGTTTGTGATTGGCTCATTTTCTAGTGCTGGGATTGGTGGTGTGAGTGCTGCATCCACCCAGGGGCGAGTAGCCAGCATACAATAGAAGAAAAAGAAGGTGCACTTTTCCCTTTTGCTCTTTTGCTCTTTTGGCTCTTGATGCTTTAAGCCTCAGCCAAGTAGCCCTGCCTTGGAGTTAGCTGAGTATGGACTGAGACCTCCAAAACAGGGAACTAAATAAACCTTTCCTTCCTTCATTTTAGGCATCAAATGTTTTGTCTCTGCAAGGAGAAAAAGTAACCAGGACAGCCATTTAGAGTGAATCTATGGCTCCTTCATTCGTATCATGTGCCATGCTTACTTCTACTTTATCACGTGTATATCTTTATTCTTGGCATTGGTGTTTATTGGCATTGAATGTTCACCATAAAATTATAAGCTTATGGATGCAGAATCTGACTTGCTTACCTTTGTCTTTGGGAACTCTCACAACTCACAAAAGATCACTTCCTTTTGCCTCTAAGACTTTCAAAACTCAACAATAGCCAAATATCATCTTCTTTGCTTAAAAATGGTTTTGAGATTTTTCATTTCATTTAATATAAATGTTGTTATTATCTACTTTTACACTTTTTTAGTGTCTAAACTTTAATAATATTTATGTTATTGTTATTTACAGGGGTAAGAAGTGAACTATCATTTTTACTTTGAAAAAGTATGGAAACAGTACTATTTCAAGTTTTATTTTTGTATTTAAATGGAGAATGCTTTTTTTCTAAAATGTAGAAACTAATCATGATAGAGGAAGTGGCAGTTAGTAGGATGAGCTAGCTATTAAAGCATCAAATATTTAAGGTGAATAACATCACTTAAATGTTCTCATTGTTAAAGTACAAATCCTATATAATTAATGATGCATAGCACAGATAAAGACCTTTTCCAGGTTGCTGTACACATTTTTTAATTATTCTCTGCAAGGTGACTGCACCCTGAAGGTATTGTCTGTTTCAATGCCAATTTCTGAATCTCACTGCTGGCGCTGAGATTCCAGCTATATAAAAGGACTGGGTTACTATTATAAACAAAAGATGCTCTGAACAAGAACAAACTAAAAGGAACTTCATTGATAGGTTTCTCTGCCCCTTTATCAACCTGAAACTTTTGAATCCAGCCTTTTATAATTCCCTTTGAGAGATAGAATACTCCTAAGTACTGAGTCCTGCCTAGTTCATTAATAACCTCTCATTTTTTGGTATAAATGCACAATATCCTTTCTTCTCTAGATTTCATTGTTAAAATAACCACTTGAGCTCTGAAATCTACTTTGTCACTTTTTTTCCCTCCTAGTTCTTTTCTGGGTCTTCTCATCCTCTGAGAGAGATCCACATACTGGAACAAGTACTCCCTCTCTCCTTCCAGAAGTGAGGCAGCAATTCTGCACAGCATGTTGTGGGGGGCACTGTAACAAAGCACAGAGAAATCACTAACCCTCTTTTCTCAGTGAGACACAGAGGGTTATAGACTCTTTGCAACGCACTTGAGTACAAAGAGAAAAGGATGGCTTTTTCAAGCAATGTACAGTTCAATATTGACAGGAGCATTAGAAACAATTTCAAATTGCCTAGTTTTGCTGGTTAGAAAGTCCTGTGATTGTGGCAGGCAGGAGGCAGAATGCCTGTGGTGGATGACAGTGAAAATACTCTCAAAGCCTTTGTAGATATTTCTATCCAGAGAAGAGCACCAAGGCTACATTAGCTGGGTCCTTGAGATGCAATTGAGAAGGCAATGCTATTTTCCTTTTGGCGGAGAGAAATGGCACAGCCTCTCTGAAACAAATGATCATAAATTGCCCGAGTGTCTCCAAGGCAATGAGAGGGCTTGTGTGTTAGTACTAATGCAAGCTGCTCTCATTCTTTCGAGTGTTGTGCACTACTGGAAAGGAAAAAAGGGCCAAGGATAAAGCAACCACGACATGTCTGCATCTCCCAAGTAAGTGTGATCAAAAGTGAAAAGCTTTCTGCTCTTACAGTACATTATAAGCAGATTCTTAAAATTCGATAATCAAATCAAGAGGGGGCCAAAACCAGAAAAGAAGATGAAGTGAGACACAGACACTGGAAAATGTGAGAATAAACAAGACCCTCTGACAGAGGTAAACTGAGCAGTCAACCTTTTCTTTTACTTGTATTTTGTTTTGTTTTGTATGGATGGAATCCTATGAAAACTCATGTGTGTCATGTTATAGGAATATATAATCAAAAAGTGTTCATGTTTTTCAAGTTTAAACTCAGAATAGTTGTTCAGTGCTGCATTAGGCCACTGTGTCCAATTTTCTTTTCTGGTTTTTTCTTTCTTATTTTTTTTAAATGAAAAAAAATAAAAAGAATAAAAACAATGACCAAAAAATGTCCAGGATATAATCTAGGTCACTTTATGAACTTTTTGATTGGGAATATTCCTCACCCTTTGTACATCATTTTGTTTGTACACATGAATTACGTCAATGGTAAGTGACTTTTAGATTATGAGCATACCTGGGGTTATAAAAGTCCTTAAAAGTCTTAGGGTATCATATGTGTTTGTAGATTTCTATCTATGAAAACTGCTTTTGTATAACACAGCAGTAAGGATTTGGCTACCTTGCCTCTTTTCCCTTTAAAAAACTTGCTGACAGCCCTGTTGTTGATTTGATGACAGTATGTACAATTCGGGAAGTGTTTACTACATGGACAATAATATGCTAGTTACTTAATATAGATTATTTCATGTAGTTCCATCAACACCTTTATCATAATCCTTAGTCCTATTCATTAAGAAACTGAGATTGCTTAGGTGACTTAAGGTCAGTTAAGTAATAAATAGAGGACATTGACCCTAACTGTCTTTTATCTAATGTTTATCTATTGAATACAAAATATCAAAAATGGAAGAGAAATGGTATGACAAAAATGCATTAACTCATTTGATGAGAGATGTGGAACAAGATTTTTTTTTAGCACTGTACAGTAACAGCTTTTTCTGTTTTGAGATCCAGCATATGATCTTTGTAATTCTGGAAGTATTATCCTAATTTGGCCTTTTTAAATGCTATTTTAAATGGTCAGCCACATAGATTTAATATTTCAAGTTCAAGTTCCAGATGAAGGTTAGATTTGAGTTGGCTTAAGTTCCATTACCTGACTCCATAGATGGCTTAGAAATTTGCTACAGCTTCTTAGAAAGAAATCGTACTCTCTCTTCCTTTTCCTGAAAGAACTACCAAAATACACATCAGCACATTTATTAGATAGTGTGGTGTTGTGTGAAATTACAAGGTTTGGACATAAAGTAACTATTTGGACAATGTAGAAGAAAGTATTAGCTGACTCTCTGTGATTGTCCTTTTACAACATGATTTGTTTTTTACAATTCTCCTCAAGATATGGTAGCTGTTTTCTTACCACTTGAGCTAATTTTTAACTTTACTTTCACTAAAAATAGAATGAAATATACAAGGCTAAGCCTTGAGGCTCATCACCTTCAGCTTTTATTTTCAGTTTTTTGGAACTCAGCCCTAATACTACCTAGTGAGGAATCTAGTGTAGACAGATGGTGGCTGCTATGCCATAAGCAAGACATCAGTGATGTTTAAGACAATAGCCAGCTTCAACTGTCAGATGGAGGAGTTAGGACACCTTGACCTTCCAGCTAAACTGACTTTGAGCTTAGCAAAGCTACACAATGGCTGCAACAGAGAAATCACAGGCAATCACCTTTGCAGTGTGAAATAATGTCATCTTTTAAGTCACCTTGGAGGTGGTTTATTATATGTGATTGATTAAGTGATATGATCATTTCATTTAGGAAATTGGTAAGTTAGAGAAAATGATTAGAGAACAAGATAAAGAAATAAAAAATGAATTCTTATTGGTATCATATGAGCCACTGAATTGAGTTTTGCATGATGTTGTCCCTACGTACAGACTTAGCACTTAGGAGAGTCTATGCTCTCATTCAGTCCCTTACATTTTTTAAAGGGGATGATGGATAATGGCTTGCATCAACTATAATTCATTAAGTTGCACTATACAGTGATAAATCACTCTAGTAATACACTGCAATTTTGGCTAAATTTTGATATAGAAGTTATTTTATCATGTCTGGTTCTACTCATCATATAAGGAATTGATAGATCATTAGGCAAAACAAAATCCTAAGTCAAAATCACCTGAGAGGTGAGTAGGTTAAAACTCTAAGAGTTGTAGTAACATTTTTGTTCAGTTCAGAAGTAATTAAGCCTTTAAATGACTGATACCTTACATAATATTGGCAGAAACTTGAGCTATTTTAATGAAATAATTCAAATAAACAAGATTCCCTGGGTGTAAAAGTAGTATTTTTAAAAATGGATTATCACTTCTAGCTTTTGCTTTCAGTGAAGGAAAAACACAATTTTCAATATAAAATTATATTATATTATATAACATGAATTTACATGTTTCTAAGATAAAATAAAATTAAAATAATCTTTGAAAATCTCTCAAACCCTAAGCTTCACTGTTTAGGTAAATACTTTCACAATAAATTCCCACTTTTAACCAATCTTTTCTTTTAGATATTAGCTTCTAAAATACCCTATTTGCAAAAATATATCTCCTTAACTCTGATATCAAATATGAAGATGGTATAAATAAGGTATTAAATAACACAACTATTCATGGAAATAGTTCATTTCATAAGTAAGTTGAACAATTTTATACTACCTAAAATTTAGTTCAGCTTTATAAGAAAATCACAATAGCATATAATATAAATCTCATTTAATCATCTGATTATCCAGGAATTCACTTATACTATATTTATCAAGTATCTACAATATTTAAGGTCCTGTAAGAAAGGAATGAAAAATGGTAAATCACCAAAGGGAGCTCATAATCTCAAAGATGAGTCAGGTAATTTTTCAGACTTCACAAAAAATAGACTTAGAATAATGAGAAGTGGTCAAAAGTGCTGGGCAAAGACAAAGTTATTTGAGTGTTCTCAAAAGAAAATGCCATATATGTCTTACTTTTCTCATTGCTGAGACAAAACACCCAAAACAATATTGAAGGAGGGAAATTTTATTTAGCTTGCAGTTTGTTGAGGTTTCAGTCCATAATCAGGTGTCTCCAAGGCAGGGTGGCATGGCAGACAGGAATCACAGAGGAGAAACAGTTCATAGCTAGCAGAAAGTAACAAAGCAACAAAGATTGTAACTTTTTCCATTTGTTTTATTTTTTCAGGGTATTTAGGGAGGACAGCACTCATACTGCTAATCCTAATGTTTTTGACTTAGAATTGCACCATGATTCAATTACAGCATCACACATTCTAGATCCCAACACCTCTGAAAACCCCCACCTATAAACCACATGAGGCTTTGGAGGTACATCTAAACACAAGCCATAACACCAGCTATGTTGTACAGACTTTCTACCTTATTTAATGGAGCATTTTATGCATATTTTCTTATTTCTGCACTGGTAGAGAGGCCTATTCACAGAACTGAAGGATACATAAGAAAATGGTATCAGTGCTGAATACCCTTTTCTCTTCTCCCCTCAGTTACCTGATTGGGTTGTACTTGCTGACCCTTTTGGGAGAGTCAGACACAGTGAATAATTCTAGACAATGAAACGTGAATAAAATATTGCACTAAAATGTAGTGCTTTTTTTTTTGCTACAAAACAAATCTTTAGAGGTTTTCTCTATATATATATTTATACACTTTTGTATGATTTCAGGCACATGTATGCAGAGTTCTGCTTTACTTTTCAATCATTTAATAAATAGTTGCTAATATAATAAATCATGCATATTACTGGTAGAGAAACATTTAACATCAAGAATGTTGTAAAATTAGGTATTAAACAAACTTTAAGGCTTTGGAAAATTCATTTTACGCACTTGAGGACTGAAGATTACAAACTAACAGAAGTAGGTACTTTACAGATCTTATAAGGAAAATGAAAAGAGAAGGGAACTGAAGTGTAGAAGACAGTTTGATCTAAAAAGTTGAGGACTGGTATGCCAGCTTCCCCTAGACATTCTGTATGTTTAGCAGAAAGCATTTGACTATATCTTTCCAACCATGAGTTCCTTAAGGACTGTCTCTAGGAGAAAGTTTTCATTTCTATTGTGAGCTTCAGTATGAGAGCTTCTCTCTTTATTTCTAAAAGTTTTTGACACTCTGCTTATGTAATGATATTTTAGTGATGTTGAAACTGCTACAGTTTCACATTACATTTCTCTGTGATTAATATTTCCTGGGCTTCATATGGGATGAGAACCTTTCCCTGAGGGTGCAAATGGAACTTTCTACAGTATTCATGTAAAATACAACTTGACAACAAGATACAGCTTACAGAATATAAAATGATTAGTCTAAAGGTTTCTTTAGGGAAAGAAACTTAAGTAAGTATTTCATGTGTAGAAAATTAAGTTTAAAGAAGCTAGACTGCCATAACATAGCTACTTCTTGAGAACACGTAAGTGACATTAGGAACCCTATTAGTTTGTTCAAAATATATTGTTATCTCTTAGTCTTAAAGAGTTTCCTAAGAAACACATTTTTTCCCTTCTTCAGACTACTTACACATTAGATGAAATGGGTGGCAGTATAGATATGAAGGAAACCTAAAATGCAGACATTTTTATCATTTATTTAATGTTTTGAAAGTAGCTATTGAGGTATTTGTGTCTATAATTTTAGTAAAAATCTTCATAATTTACTTATAAGACATTTGCTGTTTAATGATATATAGCAAACTTATTTCACTTCCCTTTTCAGTTCTTTTTAGCTTGCTGTTATGGTTTGTGTCTAGATGTCTCCACAAAGCCTCATGCAATCACAGGTGGTGCTTTTTCAGAGGTGGCAGAATCTAGTGTGTGATTAATTCATGGTAATGCTAGGATTAAGGGTGGGTGCTTTTTAAAACAGTCCACTGCTTGGATTGGCACCACCCTAACCCCAGTAGACTGAGTACAATATAAGAAAGAGGCTTGTCTTTCCCTCCCTGGCTACTTTGCTGCATCTGCCTGCCATGAACTGGTTCTTCCCTGTGCAGCCACCTTGCCGTGGAGCCAGCCAATTATGGATTTAAGCCTCTGCAAACTGTGAGCTAAATAAACTTTTCCTCTCTAAACTTTGGGCACCGATTATTTTTTTCTCAGCAAGCAGAAAATAATTAAGACACTTTCATTGATTTAACATCTCATAAATTCCAATATGTGACAGTGGAGTGGCAAAAATGAACAAAATGTGGCCGTTCACTTGAATAGCGTGGGCTAGTTGGAGGCACATTTTTATTAATGGGAGATTTTAGTGCAAGACAGGAAGTCCATGCTGTATATTTATTTGAGAATGGGTTCCACATTGTATAGAGTCTGAAGTATATTCATGTTTCTGGGTTCTTATTGTATTGTAATATGGACTGGAATTTCACACAGTGGCACTTACATAATCCAAAAATCAATGAAAGAGGAGTCAGATTTGATGCAGAATCACGGTGTTCAAATTTATATCTAAAGCTATGTCTCTTTTTATATGCATTTAGACTGTCATCTGACCTTTTCTGAAAATGTTTGTAATCAAAACAGTACATGATGAAATAACAACTTGTATTTATTCTTGTATACAAAATATTAATCAGTATGACTGGCATGACATTAGCATTATTAAATGAAAGATTTTGAAATAGTGAAATATAGAATTCTGGCGCTTCCGTACTTGTCTAAAGTTTTTAAATCACTGATTTGAACAAATTGTCATTTATATCTTCCAAAGAACACATTACCTCTGCTGTGTGAAAAACCCAGATGATCTGCACTGTCAGACTTTATTATTATTATGACAGATATTTTAGTATATAAATCTTAAACTAATGAAAAAATGTCATCTTCTTTTTGGAGCTAAGTATTCAAAGTGCATCAACTATTTGATTTGATGGAATTCTTCAGAAGGCTTGGGAGAAATTACATATTAAAAATACTTCTCATATGAAACTCTTATCATTTATATCTGCCTCCACTGTGGGTAAACTAATTTTAAACCACTTTTGAGATTAGACCTAAAGAAATTTACCTGTAGAAACAGGGCTTTAAAAATGTCAACCAATATTTCTGTGCATCTTCCCCTCTACCAATGTGTTTCATTTTATTTATTGTTTTAATATTAAAAACAGAAAAGCAACATATAAACTTTAAAAGCTGCAGTGGCATCTTATACATCTTTGAAGCAATCAGTGTAAGAGTATGTAATATGTGAACTAATGAATAATCAGGTCTTCAGTCAATTCACATTTTAGGATTTTTTTTTTTTTTGGCAGCACTGGGAACTGAACCTAAGATCTCCACCTAACTCACATCCCCAAAATACAATGTTCATAAGATCACCTGTTTATCTATTATGTTACAGGTTCGCAGGATGTCTCTTCAGATTCTGATTCAAACTAGACAAGTTCCCCTAGACAATCCTAACATAGGTCATTCAAGCAGTACATTTAAATAAAGGATGGCATGAGATGTTCAAATTCATTATTGTGTGAGTAGGTGTAGCCCGAGTTTATATGAAATTTAACTTACAACTGGTTGATAAAAAGTATGTTTTTAATACATACCTTCTTGTAAAAAAGAAGTTTATTATTAAAATGATTTTTAAAAGGAAAATGTTGGCCAATATAAATATCTGGAAATCAAAAATATTCATTTTCATCTTTCAAAGAAATTTTCCAAAACTTTTCTATCATATTATATGTCAGAATGTTGTGATATCACTGCTCTGAACTAGTCTAGTGCAATTGTATTTAGACTATTGTCTCATCAAATATTATTCTGAGTTTTTATTTCCAGGGAATTAGTTGCAATGTGGGTAGTAATTTTCTCTATTAAGTCACAGACAAGGAATTTTTTGGCACTGTAATAAGAAGTATAATTATCTCCTTCAGAAAACACATAGTATGTGTTTATTTTCATTAAAAATGCAAAGGTCTCAAGATATTCTGATCTTCTTTCAAAACACTGCAGAAGGATGACCACTTGGGCAACAAATTTGAAAGAGTGTGGGAGGCATTTTTATTTTTATAATATTTCCGAGTGATATTAATACTATGCAATGTGCATCTTTTTGTGTTAATTGAATTACTTTATGAAAACAACTTCTTTGATGCTAAGAAAGTTTTAAATTTAGTTGAATGTCACAGTGAGTTTCAAGCAATATTAGTTCATGGAGCTTTCCCTCTAACCAGTGGTTTCAGGATATATAGGATACATTTTCTATAGCACCTTATACACATTTCTCAATACAACCCCTTTTTCCTTTTATACCTATTGATTCTATATGAAAATACATTATGTATTACAGCTTTCTCTGTGGAAAAACATAATGTATGAAAATACATTATGTCTTACAGCTCTCTCTGTAGAAAAACTCACTTCAGTTCTTAATTCTTTTGGAACCTAAAGACATGAGCCTATTCTACACCTTATTCAGTATATATTTAAATGATTGAATGTTTGAGCTGGACCTATGAAAGAACATCACAGACATTTCTTTTTTTAAAAATCACTTTAAGCACTTAAACAGTGCAAATATGAGAAAGTCATTATTGAAGAATTAATTGCCTACAATCTCCTATCCGTCTCTCTTGTGTAAATCAAACTGTCTGGCTGACTCAATTTCACATTAGAGATCCCCTTTTTCTTTTTTAATACCATTGTTCTCAATTGCTATTTCTCATTTGGAACATGGCAGTCTCTTTGGATATAGCTTCTGTGATGCATCTTATTTCCATGTAAATCTACCTACAGATACTACATATAGTGTAAACTCATGTGTGAATATATGTAAATTCCCATTTAAATGTTTTAATTCCCTTATATAAAGAATAAAATATTTTCCTGGCATTTCATTCAGACTTCTCTTGATATCATTCCAATAAACTCTTTTAGTTTTGCTGCTATTAAGTTCAGTCATATATTCATATTTTGTTACATCTCAGTAAGTCAGATGTTCAACAAATATTCACCAGCCCAGTAGGCACATCCTCAGGGTGATTATTCCATACCTCTCATTTTTGCTACAAACTGTACCCTTTTCTCTATCATAGTTACCCATGAGATTCAAAAGAAAAATTCCTTGGATACGGAATAAGAATTTAAACAAAATTTGACACTGACCAGTGAGTAAGAGACAGAAGCCAAGTGTGAGCAATCTTTTAATGAAAGAAAAATAAACTTTCAAACTCTTGGAAGCCATGTGAACAGCACACTAAGACTTAAAACAGTGTGATGAAGTAGACATGCAAAAAGAAATAGAAATAGTAATGACAGCAAGAAGCAGCATTTAGGAATCTGTTTCCGTTTTCTGAAGCTTGTCATGAATACATCCTCACAAATATACCTAGTTCTTAGGTCAGTCTCAGAATGTTAGGCCCCAAAAATCAAGACTTCTATAATATGTTTATCTATAAATATGCACATATATGTACAATCAATACAAATTTTTCTGTGTTAGGAATGTCTATTTCTTTCTGACTCTTTCTGTCAAAATTTTATTCATCATTTAAAACCTACTTCTCGCTTATTCCCTATACTAACTTACCATTTACAGGTATTGTATCATAGCATAAATAGTGTTATAACATAGACCCCTGTGTTATATACATTTTATACCACAACTATGTCAAAGTTATTATTTATAATTTAATGCTTGGACCTAAGAGGATGTTTTAAACATGGGAGGTTTCCATAATAACACTTTTAATTACCGAACAAATGTTACTCCTTAAACTCACTTATTTCCTTTACAAACATAAATCTCTTGAAAGGAAAACTAGCTCAAAACAAACATCACAATAACCATGAGGATCATTTCCCAGAGAGTACACTTGCGTTCCTGTTGTTATCTCAGTAAATGTCTCAACCCTAGGGTGACGCAGCTTTGGTTATCTTTTTTGTAACTCCCTAGGAATGGTGAGAAATCACATCCAGAATGTTGGGATAAATATGAGAAATATCAAAGGCAGCTTTTTGATCCTAAACATTATGGTGAGTGAGGGAGTCTGTTGGCTGAAAAACTCCCAACTCTGTTTCCTATGCATAAGGAATAAATTGCTATCATATAGCACTTTCAGAACATGTGTTAGTGCAAAAGGATGAAAGCCAGTAGATGTTAATAAATTGATAGATGAATAATTGTTAAATATGCTCACCAACAAGTAAAGGTCATCTGTAGTTACTGTTAATGATATTTAACATCTGAATCAATTTACAACAGTTTAAGATGTGCATAAGCAAAACCGTGACTCATTTGAATAAATCAAATTATTTATATAGTATTTAAATAGTGGCTCTGTTTCTAAACAGCTCCTCAGATAGCACTTGCCAGGTTAGGGACAAATGTTGACTCCATGTGACTGTGACTTGATAACAGGGAGGAACTCATGATCTTCAAAGTACATGTTTTTGTGTTTTTTCTCACAGTGAAATCCATCCACTGTTTATCTAGCCAATAATTTTGTCTATTGCAAGGATTATGTAAGAAAGTAGAGTAGCAAGCAAGATAGGCAAGAAATGTGAAAGAGAAACATAATTTTGACTATTCATTACATGCCAGACAATGGATTAATTGTTTTGCACACATTTCATTTATGATTTTGCAAAAACATCTTATTATGTAGTTTTTCATTATATTTGAGATAATAATATTGAGTATCTACTACATTATATAGTTTGCCTCAGTTTTGTCCAGGTTTTTGTGATGTTCCAAGCATTACACTGAGGATTCTTTCCACTCGGTGAACTGAGGAAGCCTCTTCCTAAATCCTACTTTAGTAGCTTTCTTATATAGCCAAACTAAGACTGTATACCACAGTTGGGTTTTGGCCTAAATTATACTAATCTGAGAGGTAAATGGAACATTTTTATCACCTTCCCACAAGATAAGAACAAAAAAGCATTCTGAAATCTGTTCCTATTATTATGTATATAAATTTTTTTTTGAGAAAAAGAAGTGTTGGTAATGTTCTTCACATGGTGTAGTGATGTATTTAATGATATTAAAGTTTCTAAAATGAGTAAAGAATCTATCTGGTGATGCTTAAAGTGCAAGAGATCAGATTTATATTTTGTATCACCTATTTTCTGGGATGCCATTACTTTAGACAAGGCTCACTTTTTAAAATAACAGACTTTCCCCAATACAAAAAAGAAATGAATATTTTTTTAAAAGGCTAATAACTTACTGAAAGTCATAAATCAAGAAAGAAATTATGAGACATTGAGAAAAATATGATGTTCCATAAAAGCAGAGTCAGCAACATTTAACATAGGGAGGCATCCCAGAAAGGACCGTAGATGAAGACTCCAGGAAAAAGAGAACAAGTACTGAGATATGAACCTGAAAACAGGGAATTAATTAAAAGTAGACATGCACAATGCTTAATATCCAACAGGTACAATTTAAACATATCCCTGTTAAAGTGTCTATTTACAATACTGGTATATCATTTTCCAAATTTAAAAAGCAATGATAATAATAATAAACATAAAATGGGGCTTTGTTTTTCTGGCAACATGTCTGCTCAAATATATTTAACATCTCAAAACAAAATTCTTAAAATATTTGACAAAAAAATTGTGTCTAAGCTACTTTTTTCTTGTTGCTGTGATGAAATGCCCACATCCAAAGTTAGAGAAGAAAAGGTTTACTGGGCTCACCGTTTATGTAAGTACCACGCACCAACTGCTTTCACCACTGGAGCTCCCTAGATCACAGTTTGTAGAGTTTTCACTCTATAATTGACTGGCTCCAAGACTAGCACATGGCAGAGGGACAACAATTCATGGCCACAGAATCTGATAGCAAAAGCCACCAGAAAAAGAGAAGCCTCTTTCCAACCCTTATATTGTATCCAATCTATTTCGATTATGTTGGTGCCAATCCAGACAGCAAGAGCCATCAGAGAAAGAAAAGCCTCTTTCTGTCCCTTATATTGCATCCAGTCTACTTTGATTATGTTGGTGCAATCCAATCAGTGGTCTGATCCAGCAATCACCTACCCTTAATTACAGCACTCTTCATCCCAGCATTGTACCAGGAATCAATCACACATTCTAAATTCAGCCACCTGCTAAAAATCTCTGATGGTATGAGGCTTTGGGGGAACATCTAGAAATGAGCCATAACAATTAGAAAATGCTTTTAATGTAAAGAACTGAGATAACAACAACAACAACAACAACAAAACCTAATTCATAGTGTCAAGTGCAGAAGACTAAGATGAACAAGTCCAGAATCTGGTCTCTGTTCCACAGCATCTGCTGGCCTGCCCAATATACTTGGAGTGCTCACAATATAGGAAATTGTACTGCAGAGCCTAGGTACTTCCAAGAAGCATAAGATATGTTGTCTCAATCACCTTTCTGTCACTTTGATATAATACCTAAAATAAATGACAAAAGGAGTGATGATCTAGTTTTTCTCATGGTTTCGGAAGTTTTAGTCTATGGTTGATTTGGCTCTGTTACTGTGGGTATGCGGCAAAGGTGAACACCATAGGTGTTAGTATGTGATAGAATAAAACTGCTCACATTTTGGTGGGCAGGAAACAAAAGAGAAAGCAGAAGGTGCTGAGGTAACAGGAGACCACTCAAGGGCCTTGAAAAGCTAAACTTTCTTCCACCAGTCTCCTATCCTACTGTCAAATGTGCCATAGGGTTATGACCAAGCCTTTAACACATAAAAACTTGGACAAACACTCCAGATCCAAGCTCTACACTATCAATGTCAGAATTAGGAATAATAAAGAGGCACACAGCCCAGACCACCCCAGTCAGTGGAACCCTGGCTACCCACCAAGGCACTGGCAGTGGTAGGGGGCAAGTGCACATCACGAGTCTGCCTCAGGCTGGGATCTCTGGAAATCCACCGAGGCCTGGGCAGGGACACACACACCAGCAGTTGGTAAATGAGATGAACCAGAGTCGTGATTTGGCATACAGGCAGAATGGAAAGGGATGGTTGGGGTTGCCATTCTTTCCTTTCATCTCTCGCTCTGTCTCTCTGTCTCTCTCTCTGTCTCTCTCTGTCTCTCTGTCTCTCTGTCTCTCTCTCTCTCTCTTTCTCTCTCTCTCTCTCTCTCTCTCTCTCTCTCTCTATATATATATATATATATATATATATATATATATATATATATATATATATCTCAAAGGGTTAGGAAGCACTACAGCAACAGAATACTAACCCCAGCCTCCACATGTAGAGGTTAGGATCAACTCTATATCCAGCACAAATCTCACAGCAAAATTGGCTGGAGTGCACAGCACACTTCTGGGATTAGACTCAGACTTGCCACAAAATGGGAAATAACAGAGAAATTTTACATCATTTATTTTTGTATGTTTGTTTGATTGGTTTTCCTTTTTCTGTCTGGTTGAGGTCTTTATTCAGTTTAGTTTGGTGTTGGTCCTCCAGTTTCCCCTAACTTGAGTGATCAACCTATGCCCTCCAGCCTTGTCCTACTATAGTGGATCTCATTCATTTCTTTATCTTGCCCTCTAGGCCTTCTAATCCCCTGTCCCCACAATAGAGTAAAATCACTTCCCTAAAGGTAAAAATCATTGCATACAAGTTCCTAGTATATGATGGATTCTGATATACAGTTGTAGAGTTTGCTCCTATGGTTAAATGTATCAGACTAATAGTTACCAGAGTGTGTCAGTAGCCAGATTGTGCTCAAGATTATTGTTATTAACAGTACCATTTTAACCAGGATATCACACCTGTTATAATCAATTTTCCTCTCCAGTATGATAGCACTGTGATTGTAAGGGATCATTACCATCACCATAATCCAGTGCCAAAGGACTGGGTGCTGAGCCAAATAGGTAACAACTTATCATCATCATCACTAGGGAAAGGCAGGTTCTTCAGCTAGACAAAAAGACCAAGAACTATCTACATCTACATGACATCCATGAAGAAGATCCATTTCCTAAGAAAGCCTCATTACTAGGAATAATGCTGCCTATCATAAGAAATTTATAAGCATCATCACAGAAAAAAAATACAGAAAGAAGAAAACAGAAAATGACAAAACACAGTTGCAAAATGCAACCCCAGATACCAAGCCCAGTCAGTCCAAGTCCAGAGCACACTAAGACAGAGGAAATTAGAAGCCACCCACTAGAACTTTCTGAAATGATAGCAACAAAAGTGAAAAAAACAAATGGAAGAGGCTTTAGAGAAAATAACTCATGGTACAAGAAGAAATGATAATCAAGCTGAATGACATTAAAGCAGACACAGAAAAAATAGGGAGCTCAAGAAAACAATGGAAACCATGAATGTCCAACTTAGGATAAAAATAGAATCTATGAAACAGATGCAAACGGGAATCTGAAGATTAAAAACTCCATTGAAAGTGTACGTAACAGATTGAATGAAGATGAAGACATAATATCATGAAAACAGAGATATATTAAAAATATCAAGAGAGTAATAAAAACCAATCCAACAGCTACAAGATGAAGCAAAGAACAACATAATATTGACTGGAGTCAGTGAGAAAGCTGAAAACAATGCAAAAGACATAAGAGAGAGACAAAAAAAAGAACTCTTTACAGAAATAATGGCAGAAAACTTCCCAAACATGGATAATGAATTTGATATGCAAATACATGAAGCATATAGAACTTCAAATAGCAAAATTTAAAAGTATCTACAATTAAATTATAATGCTGATAAACATACCAAAGCTTATGGGACGCAGTGAAAGCAATCCTACAAGAGAAATTTACAGCAACGAACTATCACATCAGGAAAACAGAATGAGTACAAAGAAATGACCTAATATTATACCTTGCATTTTTAGAAAAAGAACAAATCAAACCCACATCTCATACAAAGGAGGAAATTATAAGGATATAGAAGAAATTAATGCAATTGGGACTAAAATAAATACAAATGACCAATGAATCAAAAAGGTTTTTCTTGAGAAAAAAATGGATAAAAAGTTATCTAACCTCTTCAAAAAGAGGAAAGAAAAAAAAAACACAAATTCAAGCCATTAGGTATGAATGGGGGCAAACACAATAGATCCCACAAAATTCCAAAAGATCATCAGTGCCTACTACAATAAACTATATTCTAGTAAGATGAAAAACACAGGAGAAATACACAGATTCCTAGACACAGTTGAATTGCCACAGCTAAATGAAGAAGATATAACATTTCTAAATAAGTTGATATCAGACAATGAAATTAAAAATTTAATTTAAACTTTACCAACAAAGAAAAGCCAAGGCCCTGGTGATTTTACTGTTGAATTCTACAAGAAATTTAGAGAAGAACTAATGCCCCTAATGCTGAAGCTCTTTAGGGGAATTGAAAGGGAACCAATAGTTCCAAAATCATTCTGGGAAGCAAATATTACCCTGACTCTAAAACCAGAGAAGAATCCAACCACAAAAGAAAACTACAGTCAATATCGCTAATGAACATAGATGCAAAAATCCTCAGTAAGACACTTGCAAACAGAATGCAACAAATTATCAAGAAGATTATACATCATGACCAAGAAGAATTGATCTCAGAGATACAGGGATGGTTCAACATATGCAAATCAATAAATATAATACACCGTACTAACAGAACCAAAGATAAAAGTCACATGATCATCACAATACATGCAGAAAAAGCATTTTATAAAATTCAACACCCACTTATGATTAAATACTTTACAGAAAAATTAAAGTAGGTATTTTTACCTAAATCTTACAGGAGACATTTATAACAAAAAACCCCAGATAATATCCTACTAAATCATCAAAAACTGAAAGTTTTCACTGTAAAATCAGGAACAAGACAAGGATGTCCACTAGTACACTCCTGTTCAATATAGCTCTGGAAGTATTAATCAGAGCAATTAGACAAGAGAGATAAACTGTAAATATTGAAAAAAAAATCAGGCTTCCTAAATTCACAATTCAACAATGAGCTCTGGGATGAATATACACTTCTCAGATAAAGAAATACAAGTGGCAAATAATATGCAAAAAAATGTTCAACATCAATGGTCATCTGAAAGATTCAAGTTAAAACAAAACTGAGATTCCATCTCACCACAGAAAAAATAGTTATCATCAAGACATCAACCAGTAACAAATTCTGTAGGGGCAGTAGAGCAAAAGAAACCATTTTCCACTGTTGATGGGAGTGTAGACTGGTGCAACCACTGTGGAAATCAGTGTGAAGAAGTTTTAAGAACCTAAGATTAGAGGTCCCATTTGACCCCTTTTGGGTATATTCTCAGAAGAACTAAAAACATCATGTGATAGAGATATATGTGTGCCCGTCTTTATAGCAGCACAATTTGTAACAGTTAGATCTGGGAAACAGCCCAAATGCCTATCAGTTTAGGAATGTATAAAAAACAACGTGACTTTTAAAATATAATTACTACTGAGCCATAGGTAAGTGGATGCAGCTGAAGATCATATTCATGAGTGAAATAAATGAGACCCACATGTGTAAGTATCTTATTGACTCACTACTGTGAGAAACTGAGTAATGAAATAAGGTCTAAAATATACAATAGATATTGAGAAAATGGGATTGGAGAAAGGGGAAAGGGAGGAAGGGAAAGTGAAAAAGAATATATACATGATGGTTAAGATAGTTATACATCTAGTTTCTAATAGTTCATTGAGAAGAAAGTTTTATTTCAGCAATATTCATGTCATTTTGTACTCTGAGTAATTACATTGAAGATAAAAATATGCCATGCATTAATTACTGTTATGCTCCTACTATCCTATTTTGAAACTGTTTTTTTATTTTTATTTTCTCACTTTAAACTTCAAAACAAGTAAGGGTAAAGAAATTCACCCAGCTTTGGGAGTCTGTGATGAATTGTGCTTAATCAGGTTTACTTTGCACAGAGGTAAAATAGGCCTGTGTGAAAACATAAAACCACAACCTAGTTCTCCCAAGGTTTGTCTATTTAGCCTGAAACTCCTCGGGCCAAAACTTAATTGAAAATGATCAATTGTTGATAAACTCACAGATACATAGAAAGAATAGTGAACAAATGACCTACTGTCAGATATATTAATATCAATTAGTCACATAACATGCTTTCTGAAAAATACGAGACAAAAGGATGTATGTGATATACCTCTAATAAGAAACATGTAAAAATGACTTCAGAACTATTTAGGCATATTGTGAAACTCTTGAGAGCAATAAGTTATGACAGTTTTATCAAAGTCACACTGGGAACTTTAAAATATTAAAAATTCTATTTTTAAATCAGTGTGATGCTGACAAAGACATTGTGCTTTGTTATTTATGAAGCATTTTATATTATGAATAATATATATATATATATATATATATATATATATATATAATGATATAATACAAGTAATTAAAAATTATTTGTCCAGGAGTCAAGGGCACTAAAATAAATGCTGCCTCCAAACCCAGGGCTGCCAGTTTGTAATATATTTCCATCTGGAATGCTCCTCCATTCAACATGCCACTTGATCAAACTGAGAAGCTGTCCAGGAAATTGAGAATAGGTTGAAAATTGAAAGAAAAAAGAAAGGCCAAGAAAAGGAAAAAAATGACCCAAAAGAGAAGAAAAAGAAGGAATTAAATTTAATCAACAACAATTTGACACAAAATTTATCAACATATCCAAAGGTAAATATTAAAGGCATGTATAAAGTATTACTGATGTAAAAATATAAAACTTATGCTAGATATTAAATTACTCAATGTTGCTGATAATATACTGATATTCAATGAACTTGCTATTTTGTGACTGAAGCACACATTTGAACTATCGCCTTAAACACATGCACAGAAAAACAACAAAAAACATGAAATAAAAGTTAAAAATGAAACAAATTAAACAAAAAATTTAAATTATTTTTGTTAGGACTAGAAAAAGAGAAAATATATCAAAGAAAATTGTCCTGAAAATAATAAAAGAGAATTTTTTATGAAGAAATATTATCTTCATATCTTGAGGTCTTCTACATGATTCTTGTTTTGACAATATGCATAATATGAATTATGGAGTCAGAACAATTCCACCCAGATTTCAAGAGAAAGTCTGGGAGAACAGAATGGAAGTTTCCAAGAGGGCAGTGCAAGAAACTTTGGAAATAAATCCAGTGGTGCAGAGGACTGCAGGAATTCAGAGATGTCAAGAATATGGTAAAAAATATCTGCTTAAGAAAGCTGCATTAAGGGGGAGAAGTCAAGATGACTGATCAGTGAGCAACAAAATGTAAAACCTCTTGGGAGAAACAACTCATATGCCAAAATAAAACATCCTGGAGAGACCCACACAGAGGAGATGGATCCTCTTGACACAGGCCTGAGTTTGTGCTGGCTTGGGTACATACCAGCTGGCAGAGCTGCCCAAATTTGTTCCTGCCACCACTCACAGCAACCACAGCAATGCTGAAGTCGGGGGTTGGTGAGCCCAGTGGAGAGCTGAGCTGGAGAAGGGACCTTCATTAATCCACTGGTCAGTGCAGGGAATGAGACTCCCCCCATGGGAAGGGCATGACCAAATGGGTGACATGTTGGAATTTGGCAGGAGGATCCTGAACTGGGAGTGACAGTGACTTCAGTTGGTTGCTTCCTCCCCAGAGCAGATTTGTGGGATTTGCTTGGACTGGGCCGTTCCCCTGGCCAGGACACAATGAGCTGTCCCAAATTGATTCCCTGTGCCTAGCACACACTAACCTGGTGGAGGCCGGCCCATTTGGGAGGGGCAGGCAGGAGAGGGTAGAGGTCCCTAGCTAGCATTCTTCTGAGGATCCGTGGCCAACATGGAAGGGGGCTGGGACCTGCATTGTACACCTGTGTGGAGGAAGCTGAGACCATGACAGGAGAGAGAGGCAAGAGGAGGCCCTCAGCCTAAAACCCTGGGAGATCCAGGAGAGGGATAAACAAGGGAGACTGAGGGCATCAAATACGCAACATCTGACCTGGCTTCAATGGACATTAAGAAATACCTTTGGGACCTTGTAGATGAGCTCAGAACTGAAATATTAAATCAGGTAAAGCAAGATATGAGTAGAGTAATAAAAGAAATGCTCTCAGGAAGCATCTCTCAGGAAGATACAGATAGAAGAAGGGAGGAACACAAAAAAAGGAGAGAAACATTTGATAAAGAATATAAAGAAAATATAGAATACATGAAGCAGATTCAAAGAGACTACCAGGAAATTAAAAACTCCATTGAAAGCTGGCAAAACTCCTTAAAAGAAACTAAGGATAGACTATCAAAATCTGAAGACAAGTTTGCAATGTGTGATCATGAAAGGAAAGATCTCTTAAAAGTAACAAGGAAACAGGCAGTAACAATACAAAGGCTAGAAGATGACAAGAGAATCTATAATTTAAGAATAAGAAATGTGAATGAAGAAGCAAGAATACAAACAGGCAAATTACAAAGGGTATTCACGGAAATAATTAAGGAAAACTTCTCAAGCATGGGAAAAGAAAATGACATTCAGCTATGTGAGGCATACAGAACTCCAGCCACCTACAACCAAAACAGATCTACACCCAGACATATAATAATCAAGATACCAGAAATTCAGTATAAAAGCAGAATATTAAAAGCCATCAGAGAAAAGAAACAGATTACCTATAAATGTAAGCCCATCAGGATCACAGCTGATTTCTCAACACAGACCATCAGATCAAGAAGAGCTTGGATCGAAGTATTCCAAGCCCTGAAAGAAAATAACCTCCAGCCCAGATTGATGTACCCTGCAAAATTGTTGCTAGAAATTAATGGAGAAACAGGATGCTTCCATGACAAAGAGGAACTGGGGTGTTTGTGACCACCAATCCAACCCTACAGAGAATACAGAAGGACATTCTAGAAAGAGAGAGAGGAAATACCAGGATTTTAGGAACAGTGGCAGAAAGGCCTCAGTGAGTGGGGCAGGCAATAGAATGAAGGAGAAAAGTAGACAAACAAAGGCAGAAAAATAACATAGCAGAAATGAGGCAGAAAAGGATGGCTAGAATCTCTAATATAGATGGCCTTTTCACACTGTGTTGTTAATAGTGCACCAGAATTTAAAACCCACATTACTCATACTACTTTGCTTAGATGTATTATATTCTGTTCCAGTCATTTTACCTGTACTAGATTTCAGGGCACAGACAGAAATCCCAAAAATAACAAGATATAGTACGGTAATCATCCTTAATTTCCTATTAAGTTAATCTAAAGCTCTGTAAAACCTACACTGTTCTACCACAACTGATCATAATCAAATCTGGTTTGTTAGATTGCTGTTTTGAATTGATAGATTTTATTCAAAGCTGTTATGATTGTTAGTATCAAGTCTGAGAGTATAGGCAACTGCACTTAAGATGACAACATCCATTAGAATATCCACTATGGTTTGATTATTACCTGCCTTTGAAGTTTTACACTGTCTACAATGTTTTATTTTTACTAATATTGTTATGTACTGCTATATTCAATTATGCTGCTATATTCAATTATGCCAGATGATATAGACAATTATATTGAAGATAATAAGAAACAACACAGTAATCATTGTAGATCACCTTGTACTGTGGTTTTATACGACTTTTTGGTTTCATGTTTTTATAGGAATTTGTTTTGTTTTGTCTTGCTAAATTTTGTTTTTCCCTCTAATACAGAAAGGACAGAAATACATGTAGAGACTCATGCATGTGTAGCTGTTTACACTCTCACTGTTTGAATACCTACTTTGCATGCTTTAATTTTGTAACTTGAACAACTGTTTCTAAGAGGACAGTGTGTAATTTATCAACTAGTGATTTCTTGTTTATTTTTTTTTGAAATTCTGTATTGTCTCTACCCTTTACATGCTTTTGTTACTCTTTAAATAAAAAAAATAATCACAGTGTATGTATACTCAAGCATCTCCCACTGTTTGGCTAAAACCTCAGATAAACTGACCCCTATATACTCTTAGGATAAAATTTATTGTATAGATTAGGCAGAGTAAGAAAATAATAAAACAACTATAACAATATGCTGTAATAAAAATTATGCAAAGGCGCTTTCTCTCAAAAAAAAAAAAAAAAGAAAGAAAAAGAAAACTGCATCCAGCGCGTGCAGTCAGTCTAAGGGAAAGGTTGATTTCAATCTGCCATTCCACTGAACTGCCTCTCCCCAGGTCCTCTGGAGCTCATATGTTATCACCGCGTGCCAGGAACACTAAGTCCCATAGCTCAGATGTAAAGCAACAGAGCTGAATGATTGCCCGGCTTGAATTTGATTTCATTTGATGATGTTTTTCAGTCCCTCTTTGTCTACCTCTTAGAATGGGAATGTTTACCTTGTGCTGTTTTAACTGGAATTATAGAACTTGATTTTGATTTCATAGCAGTTCAGAGATAAGAGTTTGTCATGAGTTCCAGCAGAAATTTTGACTTTTAAACAAATGGTGAAACTGGTGATATTAGCGAAAGATTGTTGTACTTAAAATTGTACTCACAATACTCATGTGGATTTAAGAAGTTGTTATTGTCTTCATTTGAAGATAAAGTACAATTTAAAGGGTACATATTTGGATATAAATTTGGTGAGCAATGGAATGTGTTACCTAGGGTGGAGAGTCAAACTGATTGACTTAGGGGTCCCACCAGCACACTGCTTGCTGTATGTGAGTGGGTCAAGGTAACCTCACCCTAAGTTTATGTCTTTCATATTGTCTTTTCTTCTCTGGTGCTGTCCTCCACTCATCCCTCTGCTTCTCAGCCAACATGAGCTCAACAGCTTTGTTCCGCCATGCCCCTCCACCGTGATGTTCCTGCCTGCGAGCATGGAATCAAATCCTGAAACTGCAAGCTAAATTAAACCTCTCCTTCTTTTAGTCATTGTTTCAGGTATTGTTTCAGCATCAGGAAAGTTAACTAGTCCATTTACAAATATAATGATTATATTCAACTTTTCCAGTAAAAATCACAGAATAGTAGGCAAATATTACCAATTTGATACATGAAATTAAAAGGGCACATAACTGGAAACTTTTTAAAATCAAATTATTAGAATTAGCTTGTAACATTGTACTATTGTTGCCTTCAAGTTTTTCATGACATTTAAGTTTAAAAATAGAAAATGCTTTTCAGTAGTATAGTAAGATTCATGGATTTAAATGGGCATTTCATTCATTCATTCATTTATCTATCCATTTAGTAGATGTAGATTGAATGCTTCTTTTGTGCTGGGGGGTATTCTAGTTGCTGAATCATAACTTTCAAATAAAATTCAACAAAATATTTGCTTCTCAGGGAATTTAACTCTAAAAAATGTCACTGGGTTCTGGGATTCCAGGGATTCTTTCAAGGGTCTTCTTGTCCTGGACACAGAGTTGCACAGAGTAAGAACAAGAGGTAGTGAGGTTTGACGTTTATCAAAGGTTGGCAAAGAAACACTTTCTCCAGAGCTAATGAAGACCAATTAAAAATAGAGAAAGAGGCCCACTCTGTGGTATGTAAGCAGACTACTATGAAAGACGGAGCACAGTGGCCAGGGCTTAGTGTGGCCACTCTTTGTCATTTCCCATGCCTAGGCTGATGTCAGATCTAAGCTGTATGGAGTTCTGTGAAGAATTCCAGAGCATTTTCTTTGATTGGTTTATGAGCATGTCCTAGATCTCTCTGTGCCCCAATCTCCAGTTTCAAAAACACTGTCATAATACTTAAAACCATACGATGTGTACGTCAGGCATTCTTCAAAGCATTTTACACAAGGTCAGTCATTTAGTAGAGAAATTTTGCCTTTTAGAGCAGAACCAAAATTTGACAATGTAAGCACTAAATATATTGAAGATAGTATTGAGAATACAGGATTTCCCCAGTCTACATCCAGAAGAAGGTACATTAAAAGCTGCCTAATCCCTAAGATATTCCACTACCTGTGTCATTTTCAGACTTAGCTACACTATAATAGTTGGTAAAATGAAGCTTTATGATTTTTTTCAGTACTGAGGATTCAATGCCTTAATCTTTTTCAATTAAAAAAAATTGACACGAAGTCTTTCCAAATTGCAAAATTACCTTGTCTGGGCTTAAACTTCAGATTCTTTTGCCTCAGCCTCCCATAATGCTGGGATTACCGGTATGTACCACTGCATCTTGGCAAGTTTTGCAATTTAATTTTCCTAGTCCAATCAATTTCTTTATAATATTGTATATTAACGTCAAACTACTTTAAGAAATAAACACGACGTGTCAGTGACACAGTGGAACAGAGATTTATTTTTCACCATTGCTCTGTGTTTACCATATTGGTATCTCTGAGTGGTCAGTTATCCAGAGATGGTTAATGAAGGCCCTATCACTGGAAGCATATAGCTTCCTCAATTACTTTGGTAGAAAGAGACATTTTGGAGACTTTTAGGTGAGATTTTTAATGCTTCATTTTGCAAGGGACTCGGGTTCTTTCAACATATTAATAAGGCAGAACTAACATAGCCTAGAATACTGAAAAATTTAAAATTAAAGTGAAGTTGTAAGAATATTTAGCAAGCATAGAATAGTGTCCCTATCAAACATGTAAGTGAGGAAATGTCAAAGAAATTTAAATTCAAAGGCAGAAAATTTGATAATTCCAAAGACTTTGTAGGTAATAAAAACAATTGCTAGTAGATCTCAATTCTCTTCACTCACCATTCAAAAACCAATACTCAAGAAGTCTTATGTCTTCATTCATTGGTTGGATTGGTTTTATTCTGTTTTGTTTGATCTTAATATATGTGATGGTATGAATAGTTACTTTGAAGAAAAGACAATATGGCAGCCATTGTTGATTTGATATCATCTTGCTCTGAAGTCCTACCATGCTTTTGTCTTTCTATTACCATTGGTTCTATCACATTATGTCTTATTGAATTTTAATAAGTATGATAATATAAACAAATTTTTATGGAAAATGAGATAATATAGTCTCCATTGTTCATCTTTGGTTATTTGGCTCAGAATGCCTTGTAATACTTTCATTCTCTTGAGTGGTTTTATTCTATTTTGTTATGTTTGACATTATTGTGTGTAAAGCTAAGCTCAACTGTTTCAAAGAAAGAGACATTATGATAGCTACTGTTAATATCCAGTTGTCTTGTTGTGAAGTGCTGTGTTGCTTACATTGTTCTGCTCTGATCTGCTATGATCTGTCCTCTTTTGTTTTATTCTCTTTAAAATGAAAAAAAAATTTTTAAAAAGAGGTAGGAATTGGTGGGAAAGAAATCTAGTTTTTTCAAGGGCTGGCTTTGAGAAAATGGAGAGACTGTTGTCCTGAAAGCTTCATCTTAGGGAACTAAGATGGCAAAGTCTTTTATAAGGAGGGAAAAAGAATATAGAAACAGAGTATATGCTGGATGAAGTCTCTGTCTTCCGTGTCTCCTCCCACCTTTGGCTGGAAGGTTACAATTTGCCTTGGTTTCCAAGGGCTGGCTACAAGCACTTTTATGCAAGTTAAGCATCACAGCAATTTGCATGCTTTGATTCAGTTGATGCACAGGATTAAAAAATAAGGAGGGATGTTATACATTATAATGTTATCTGAAGGTCACCAGGTGTTCTAAGTTCTCTAAATTTAAAAACGGATGATATAGCAGAAAACATCTTAACCATAGAGGTACAGTTTTTCTTTAGAATTGAGAATGCCTGGAAAAAGGAAGAAAAGCAAAATTATTTCTGCCAAGGACAACTCCCAAATTATTGAATCTCCTTACAGAATGAAGCAGTAGCAAAGGCATGTGCTGAGGCACTAGGCACAGGGCAGGATGTGCATTGGGGGTAGATTCTGAGAGCTTCTGTGTGATGCAGACAGCCACTGGATTACCTGCTGGATGGAAGGTGGAAATCCCTGGCCAAGCCAGAGGCATTCCATGACACATTTCATAAACAAACAAACAAACAAACAAACAAAAATGACAAATAAAAAAACAAAAATACAACCTTGCCATCTACATCCCATGAAGGGCCCAGAACCAATGAAGTGAAAGGAGCCCTACATGTCCCTCAGATTAATTTTCAGACTCTCAGTTTCTGTGAATTTTGCAGTTTGGGCCCCTAAGTGCATCAAGATGCATTTATGGGAAGGAGAATGGTGGACATAGATATGAACAGTCTAGATTGCCCTTTAAGGAAGATACCTGCAGTCTCCAGGTGCCAGGTTTTTGTCCTTAACTAAATAGAACTGCTTTTCTCAAGAGTATGTCCTATCCAAAATGATCCATGTGTAATGATTTACGATGACTGGGACTTAAAAAGCCATTTTAGTCTAACACAGGACACATCTGATAATTCTCTGTGGAGTTTGATGTGACTTTCTTAGCTCAGCAGCATGATTAGACTTTTTCTTCTTTATAGTTTTTCTTTTTCTAACTTCCTTCCACAAATATTGCTACCTTAAAGTTCTTAATCATTTAATTTCAGCTTCTGCTTCTAGAAAAAATTCTGTGACTTGTATTGTAAGGAATGGCTCAGAAAGGTGAAGGGTAACATGGGATTGTAAAGCCGAGTCACTTCTTGCCTTGCCGCTTAGTGGGCAGTAGGTGAGCTGAGATAGTATCTCCAGGCTGAAGGAGGCAGTTCAGTTGTTAAACTGTCACGGCTGGTGAATTGGGATGGTGTACTGTTAGAAGGGTGACATTATCTGGTATAACTTTTCCTGTTTTAAAAAAAATACAGACAAAGAATAATAAAGAATACATTGAATTTGGGAAGCGATTGCCAAGGGCCACTGCCACCTAGATAAAGATGAAAAAGTCTCTAGGAATTAGTGAGCAATTGAAAACTGAATGTCAAAGCCAGAGGGTCCCCCGAAGTTTACAAAAGAACTTCCTGCAGGGAAACTAAGAAGCAGGCCCAGAACCTAATAGAGTCACTGTATTCTAGAGTACATTGTGTTAAATAAAACCACAGATGTCTGCCAGAGCAACATTAAGGCCCTCCTTGTAATATAGATAAGAGTAGGAACATTGCATACATGCTCAAAGACATTTTTAATTGCCCACTATCTCTGAAACTTCTGAGAAGGAAGAAGTGATGTATTGCTCCCAATTAACACTACTTTGACTTGAAGACAGTGTGCTCTCATTAAGATCTGCACTCTCATCTTGTTTTCAAGTTTCCAGGCATAGAGTTAGGCAAACGTGGAGCTCAATAAAATAAAGCTGAAACAAAATCCCAAGAGGGTAAAGATGTAGCCACAATATGTGGGCATGGTTCTGGGGTACAGGCATGGAACCAGATTCTTAAAAAGACTGATCAAAAGTTCTGGGTTATCTGATGAGATAAAGGAAGTTTAATTCATTTGTTTAGCTTCAAGGCACCTAGAATTCCAGAAAGCATTCCAAACTCACTATTATTTATTTATTTATTTATTTTGCAGAGAATAAAACAAAAGAGGACAGAACAATGCAGAGCAGAACAAAACAATACAAGCAACACAGCACTTCACAACAAGACAATTGGATATCAACAGTGGCTACCATAGTATCTCTATGAAATAATTGAGCATAGCTTCACAAACAATAATATCAAACATAACCAAATAGAATAAAAGCATTCAAGAGAATGAAACTATTACAAGGCATTCTGAACCAAATAACAGAAAAATGAACAATGGCTACTATAATATCTCATTTTCCATAAAAAATTTTGTTTATAGTATCACCCATATTAAAATCCAGTTAGACACAACATGATAGAACCAATGGTAATAGAAGAACAAAAGCATGGCAGGACTTCAAGGCCAGATGATATTAAATCAGCAATGGCTGACATAGTGTCTTGTTTTCTTCAAAGTAGGTCTTCAAAGCATCACACATAATAAGGTTAAATAAAACAGAAAAAACCCATTTTAACCAATTAATGAAAACATTACAAGACTTCAAAGCAATATAATGGGGATCCATTACTACCATAGAATCTCATGTACTCTTACCTTTTCTTATACTAGAGAGACTATGAGGTATTTATACATGTGAACCAAACTCACTATTAGGAGCTCCTTCAAACACACAAAAAAGTGATGGCTCATATTAAGTATGGTTGAATGCTACAATTTCTATGCCAAGCAGGAAAACAGCTAAAAAAATTCGAGAGATATGAAAATGACAGTAAGAAAACATCATGAAAGGTCAGAAACTCTACTAATGACTATAGTCCACAGGAACACTCGCAGAATTCACCACTTTCTATGGGGTGAGAAACGCAGACCTCAGAGAACACCAGAAAACACTAGCCTTTGGAGTAACAGCTAAATATAAACCATAACCATCTCAAAGGGTCTACAGATTGTGAAGATAAATGTATTCCTTTAATTTACCAATCGGGTTTCTGTTCCAGAGCTATAAAACAGATGATACTTTGAGATGATGGTCTTGTATTCTATCATAGCAAAGAGTAGTCTCAGCCATACCTGCTTGATATGATCTATTTGCTAGAGAAGATTAATACATAGTAAACAGCAAAGTTGTGGATGCATGGTTTTCTATTCTGATGAGGATTCTATGGTACAGTATTCATAAGGAATAGACAAGATACACTTCCACATTGCTTTCAGATGTGTTAACCCTCTTATCCTCTGTCTAGACTGTACTGAAAAAATATCCAGCATAACATATTAAACTATGGCTTTAAACTGAATATTTTTTATTGGGCTTTATGTATGTATGTGTACTTGTTTTATCATTGAGTTCTTAAATTTACTTTTATATTGCAGATCGAAATGATATATATGTATTTTGCAAATATTTCTTTCCAGCACATGCATTTTGATTTTCTTTCAATGTGTTCTGAAGAAAAACTGTCTTCAAATATTCAAGGTTTAAAGAAATCTATCTTATTAGATTTTCTCTGGTGAATCACATTCTTTGTGTTATACCTAAAAAATACTCTCAAAATCATTTTTTCTGTGTTTTTTCTCCCAGAATCTTAACAGATTTAGATCTTAAATTTAGACCACAATCTATCTTTTTAAAATAATTTTTATAACTTTTATGTAAAAGTTTCTAATTTTTTCTAAGAAAACAGAAATTTGACTTTTCACATTGATCTTTAATGATGTAATCTCACAAATTATGGTTTATATGTTTTTCATAAATCCCTTAGGATTTTTTTGTGTAAAACTATATCATTAGCAAAGTTTTATTTCTTCTCTTTCTATATAAATTCTGTTTTTTACTTTTGACATTGCGAGAAAGCTCCATTTTTTTTTCTGAGATTGTTAAGAACTAAGAATACGTATAATAGTTTATGAAATGCCTTTCTCTATATCTACTGAAATTATAATTTTTCCCCTCTGGTTCTCTGTTATGACCTAAATTGATATTTTTACAAATATTGCAACAACATATCATTTATAAGAAAAGAGCTAATTGGTCATGATACATTGCTCAAAATATATTGTAAGATTAAATTTATATCATTGTCCCTATTCCTGAGGGATATTAGTCTATAGTAGTCTTTAATTTTTTCTGATATTCTAATTAGTATTATCCTCATTTGTAAGTTAATTGATAAGTGTTACTTTTTTTTGAAATTTTAATGTAACATATAATTTTTTCTTTAAATATTTGGTAGTGACACTATCTTGGCATGAAGTATTCTTTCTTTGAAAGTTTTTAAATATATATAAGCTAGTCAGTCTATTCATTCAGTGAATTTAGTTAGCTTATATTGTTGATATACATTGTCAAATTTGTAAGCATAACAAGTGTCTTACTTTTCTCTCATTGCTGAGACAAAATACCTGATATCTTAAGGGGGAAAGGTTTATTAGGCTTGCAGTTTGTACAGGTTTCAGTCCATAACTGACTGGCTCCAAGGCAGGTTGGTACATGCCAGAGGGGCAGGAGTTCATGGTAACAGAAATTAACAAAAATGACAAGGAAGCACAAGACGAGCCTCTTTCTGTCCCTTGTACTGTATCCAGTCTACTGCATTTTGGGCATTGCAAATCCAATTAGTGGACTGATCTAACAATCTCTCACCCATAATCCCAGCATTGCACTATAAATTAATCACACATTCTAGATTTGGCAACCTCTAAACAACAACAAAAAGCTAAAAACCAAACAAACAGAAACAAAACAAAACAAAACAAAAAGATCCTATGACCACATGAGGCACTGGGGAGACATCTAGATACAAACCATAACAACAAAGTATTTTGGATGTTATTGTAAAAGATATGGTTTCCTTAATCTGTCTCTCTCTCTGTGAGTTTATTGCTTGTGTACAGGAATGCTACTGACTTTTGAATGTTGACTTCCTGTCCCGTTACACTGCAAAATTTGATTACTAAATCTAGATGTCTTTTGGTGGCATTTTGGGGTCTTCTATGTACAATATTATATAAACTTCAAATACAGATAATCTAACTTCTGTATTCCTTTTATTTTTAATATCCTTATTCCTTTTATTTCTGTCTCTTGTCTAATTGCTCTAGCTAATGTTTCCCAAAATATTGAGTAGGAGTGGTGATAGTGTACATCCTTGTCCTGTTCCTAATTTTAGAGTGAAGTCTTTCAATTTTTGACCATTTAATATAGTATTAGCTATCAGTTTATCATAAATAGATTTTATAAGATTTAGGTAAAGATCATTTATTCAAATATTCTGTAGTGAATGAATAAGCATTGAAATTTGTCACATTTTTTACTGCATTCACTTAGGAATCAATCTAACAAAAGAAGTAAAAGAAAATTACACTACTCTGAAAAAGGAGACTTAAAATGGAAAGATATATTTGCTCATGGATAGGAAGACTAACATAGTGAAAATAGCCATACTCACAGAATTGTGACACAGATTTAATGCAGCTTTAATCAAAAGACCATAAGCATACCTCACAGGACTAGAGAAAACATTCCTGAAATTCACATGGAAACAGAAGAGACCTAAAATAGCAAACAATTGTAGGCAACAAAGGCAAGTCAGGAAGCATCACATTCCTTGACCTGAAATTATGCTACAAAGCTATTGTGATACAATCTGCATAGTATGGACAAAAAACAAAACAAAACAAAACAAAAAACTAAACCATACCTAAGGATCAGAAGAACAGAATAGAAGATGCAGATTCAACTCTAAACACACTCAGCCACCTTATCTTTAAGGGGCCAAGCATATTCCCTGGAAGAAAGACATCCTCTTTAAAAATTAGTGCTGGACAGACTGACTTTACACATGCCGAAGGCTAGAACTAGATCCATGTCTATCACTACGCACTAAACTAAAGTCAAAATGTATCAAAGATCTAAATCCTAAAGCAGAAACACTAAATCTACTGGAAGAGAAATTCGGAAGAACCCATGCAATCTGAATTTTGTTCATGAAGTCTTTGCTGTTTTATTCATGAAAGAAGCCCAGATCACATGGGTTATACTACCAAGAATCAACAAATGGGCTCTCATTTTAATAAAAGAAATCACTGAGTGAAAAGACAATCCAGGAAGTTGCAAAAAATTATAGCCTGTTTTCCTTCAAAGAACTTATATTAAGAGCATACGAAGAATTGAAAAAAATAAGACTCCCCCAAATTCAAAGACTCAGTCCAAAAATGAGCACATGAGATGAATCAGTTCTGTAGATTTGCATTAGAACATCATGCTAGACATAAAGACATTGCTTAGTGTGCTTAAAATTTGTGAAGAGAGTACATCTCCTGCTAAGTCTTCTTCATAAAAAGGAGGTAAATATTTTTATTATGTTAATTGCAGATCTAGTACTATGGCTGTACATATATATCTGTCCACATTTTTCAAACTGTATATAATAAGTATGTGTGGGGGGTAAAAAATTAATTACACCACAACAAAGTTTTTTAAAAAATGGATCCACAGAGATACTTTGGACCTAAATAGAAATAGTAGTTTACCACTTTATGAATCTACTAAATATCACTGAGATTTTCAATGTAAAATGCTTAGATTTTGTTATATGCATTATACTATACAATCTTGGTTGTAATTAAATAAAAACAATATAAAGTCAAATAAAATAAAAACAGGCGAGCAGATTGCTCACAAGAATTATGGTGATGTCAAGGCTCAGGTGAAGCAATTAGTTCCCAGAATGGGAGACATTAACATTGTATCTTTTGTAGATATGAAGTGAATAGAAAGAAAAGCAGACTATTACTTTGTTTTATAGGTTATCAGATTAGTTTATGTACTGAATAACAGTTCAATAAATATGTTTTAGCTAAGTGATATAATCTGCGTTTGCAGATATAAATGTAGTGTTATTATGTTGTCACATATTTTGTTTCTGTTTTCTATTAGTTCTTAAATACTTTTACATTGCAAGAATTTAAAAATTCCTATTTTCATTCCTGTGAATTATTCCATCACAATTATTATTAGTAATTTTAATATGGAAGCCTAATACACAATAGAAATAATGGTGAACTAAGAAGGATAAAAATTCATCTTTCAATCCTTTTATAGTCATTGCTAAGGGTCAATTCATGTCAAGACAACACTGAATGCTGGTAATTTATACATGGATGTACTTCCTAAGGTAGAAATATTTCACCTTTTCTGGAGAAATATGTGCCTAGAACATAGATCCAAAAGAATTCTTATATGAATAGCATGAGTTGCAATATCTTGGGTGTTGAATGTATGTAATATTTACATAGTTTATAATATTAGTTTTTAGATTTGTATCAGATTCCATGATATCTGGGAAAAATCAATGCTCCAATATTTATGAATAATTCTCTGGATTATCATAAAATTGAAAGTTCACAAGGACTAAATACAATGAAAAACATGTTAGGTCAAAATAAAATCATGGAGCAAGCTATGATCCCACAGTCAGGTGCTGGCTAATTGATAAGGAGGCATGGTTCTAGAGTATTTGTGAAATGCTTCTTTCTGAGTTGTGCTTGATAACAGCATAAATAAATCCCAAACAATCACGGGGAAAACTGTTGTGTGGTTTGTGCTTTATAGTACTTTCTGAAATTGTATTATTCCTGCACTTGCAACCCCATGTATAGATTTGACACTGACTAATTGTATCAATACAAATGCCTGGGGAAATAGTTTGATCTCCAAATTCAAAATGGGAGAGTGTGGAAATAATCCATTTGGTGTTGTCCTTACCCTCCACAAAGACATTAAAAACCACAAAAACCAAACTAACCCAAACCAAACCAACCAACCAACCAACCAACCAACCAAACAAACAAACAAAAAAATACTTTTTACATGCACTTCTGAAACTATTAGTTGTTGAATTAGTTAAGCTTCTAAACTTTTCAGATTGACACAATAAATCGACCATTACACAGAGTTTATAACGTAGGGTCTCCCAAACTGAAATTAAAATGTGAGTTGGTCTGGATTCTTCTCTAGAATTTTCAGTCTCTTTCCAAGCTCATATGGTTGTTTGTAAGATTTAGTTGTATGATTGAGGCCCCCCAATGTCTTATTTAATATTGTCCAAGGTCTTTTTCAACTCCTAGAGCTCTTGCCACATCTCCTTCAGCCCTATCTTTCAAGCCAGTCATGGAGAATCTATTCACAGTGAATTCTCTATCTCCAGGAAGAAATAAGTCTCTTTAATGAGCTGACTTTTATATTCATTTTCCTTTCTCAAAGCAAAATGTGCCACATAATATAACAAACTCATGAAAACTTCATCAAAGACCATATGTAAGGGAAAAGTTATATATGGCACATATACTGATGACATGATATCTAACATTTCACAGTCTCAGAACCCCATCATTCCTGATAGGGTGAATTTACATTTTAATGTCTGTATCAGATTTTCTTTTCAGCCTTCAAATATAATCAATCTTTCTGTACTACTTCAATTTGGATAATTGAGATTATTTTGCAATACTCTCAAAAATACTCTGTGTCTTAAAGAAACCCTTATCTTTTTGTAAGTTCCCTTGTGATCTGTATATTGAGAAGGTAAAGATAAAACTCTAGAGGTCCTCAATGTTGTAGTTTGGCGTAACTGATGCCATCTTGAGCCCTACATTTAACTAGTGCCCTGTATTTGACTCAAAAAAATGGAAAATTACTCAGGATATAAGTCCCATGAGAAAAGCAGAATGAGCTGTACCCACAGGAGAAAAACTAACCTGCTCAACAAAAGCAGCAGGATACTGGTGTCAACCAAAAATTAATGTAAGATTCTAGCTAAACTGTTTCCAATAGGATGTCTTTAATCAATGCTAAGCTGCCATAAATGGGAGAAGGTTTTGCTGACAGGCATATAAAGCCTATGACAATCTATGTAGTAGATTCTCTCTTTTACAAACTCTGTGACTTTCCAGTTTGGGGCTGCTGGTTTGGACTCTGAAATGGGGAGTTCTGTATACAAGTAGTCCTGAGCCCAGCTAATTAAATTTCAAATTTATCAATTTGGCTGCTTGGATTCCTATATTGTACATGAACATACCTCACCCAAAGCCTAGCCCTCTAATAGGAGGGCTCTTTTAGAACTTCAAGATACTTTTTCTGATTTTTTTTTTTCACGGTACTAGGGACTGAACTCATGACCTCACACTTGCCAGGCAGATGCTTATGCCACTGAGCTAAATCCCCAGCCCTGTACAAGTTTTTTTTTTCTTTTTCTGATATATTTACTCCTATAAAAAAGAAGAGAACTATAAATAAATGCTCTTGTTAGAATTTCTAACCACAAAAACTATCTGAATCAATCTCCATTGAACCCAACAATCTTACAAAATGGTGCAAGAGAAAATGTAAGCCAAATTTATAGCTAAATGATTGCTGTTGTAGTTCTGCTAATGCTTCCCGGAGTTTCTGTGTTACGCATATATTGATCAATCACATTTTCCCAGGTATTGTATTGGGCACGTAGTAACGATGAAGGCAACGTTACTATGAACCACAGGTACACCACTTACTTTCTATTATGTGCTAGTGCTTTATGGCACTATTATTTTGGTATTAACACTATTTCAGTTGAAGTACAAATGAGTTTTATAGCATGTCTAGCATTCACGATTTTTCTGCCATTAGGGATGAATTTAGGATTACAGCTCAGAAAGATGAGCTTCTGAGATTGAACTCATCTTTTATAACTTGCCATTTCTAGATCTAATGTTACCCAAAGATACACATTGATAGTAAAAACTTCATACAAATGTTCTTTATAATGTAAAATGTTCAAATATGGGAGAAAGAATATTACTATGTTAAAATCTTCAGTCATTTTTGGGAATTCCAATTTTATAGGAGGAAAAATGGCAGGAGAAATATATTTAGTTATAATTATTCATTGTATTGATAGACTGAAAACTTCATTGTATATACAATTTTTTAGAATAGCTAATATTCATACCCGTGTTGTCTACTAACCTCTTTAAACATAAAGGCGGGCTTCATGTCCACTGAAGTCAATCACATAACCCCTTTTTAGAGATTTGATGGCTGATAATTTGGTATATAATTTGTAAATTTCCCAAAGTAGTATTATTATAGGCAGCTGAGTTAGTTAGAAATATTATAGGCAGTCAGACAGGTTAGGTCCTTGAAAAAGCTGGCACAGAGGACTAGATGTCCTGTGACCTTGGAAGAGACACACACATCTTGCTGTGGCCCAAACCTCAAAACAGAAGGCAAAACTAATGCAACCACACCCTAAGTATAATCTTTAGGGATTAGGTATGGATCACCTTGAGAAGCCAGGAGTCACCGTCCAACCCCCTGTAGGAAGAGTCAATGCTCATAAAGAATGCTCAGCTTCCCCATTTGCCCCTGATTTGGGCAATTTTGCCTGAACAATTAAACTTATTGGTTGGCCGTAGCTCTCTCCCACCTCATGCCCATCTGTCTTGCGCGTTCCCAGTTTTCCTCCGCTTTAGACCCGCCTCACCTCATGGTTTTACTCCATTAAAATCCCTAGAAAGTACAGAATCTTTGGCAACCCATTTGGGAGAGCTTCAGACAGAAGCTGTCCTTCTCTCAAGAAATATTTCTGATTTTTACCACCATTGTCCCTAAAATTCATTCTTTGATTTTAGAGAACACGAACTCATACCAGACATACGGTAAGTCAGGAGTTTCATTTCCCCTATATGAGTATCTCCCACCAGACTCGTGTTTTTTTTTTTTCAAGCAAATCTTGCCTTTCCTATGATTAAGATAATAGATGTTAATTTACCATATTCCGAAAATTAAATGACTTTTCAATCTCTCTCTTCTTTTTACATTTTTCATTCTTGGAGAGTAATAATTTCCCTTTCATTGCTACAGTTCACAAAATTTTGCCACTTGTAGGAGTCTCTGAAAACCATGTGGTACAGTGTGATTTTATATGAAGATATGCTGAGATGCATAGTTTTACTTGTTCAAGGTCACATGGGTAATTAATTTTATTACATGGATTAAAACACAGATCTCCTGATTCTAAGTCTAGTCTTCTTCATCAGGATTATGTTATATTCAACAAAGCCAGAATATATTAACATAATCATATTTTATAACCATTCTCCATGCTGTATCTAACAATGGAACTAAATTTTTTAATTTATTCTTTTTCTTTCAACTTTCTTAAGTAGTCGTAGTGAAAGACAATATTAGTCTTTATAAAAATATGGAAATTTCATAGACTGGAAGAAAAATCATAAAGCAGTAAAATGAAAGTTAGTTTTACACTTAATTATAGATACACTAGAAATTCTTTACAACCAGCTCTTCATTTGCATTATTATAATTTCAAATTTGAATCTATTAGAGAAAAATAATTGTCAAATAATTCCCACATACATTAAGCATGTGATTTTTGGCTGTTGTTTTAAAAATTGCCTGCCCCATATGGGGTTTGAGGAAATTATAATACTTATTAATCCATAAAGAATTTATATAGCATTGTAACTTGCAGAACAATATAGAAAAGGTAAAGTTAGCAAAAAAAATCTTTGAAATAAGCAAAAATCCATATCATTAAAAAATTTTATAGTTAATGTTTTGAAACTTTGGGGATAAAAAAGAAAAAATAATAAGGTTTGCTAAATAAAATATTTGTATTCTCCAATTTTTGGCAGATTTTGAGAAGATTAAGATATGAATTCTGAGGACACATATATAAAATATATTATCTAATGTATAGATACAATTATATGTTATATATACATAATTTGTTTGCTCATCTATATATTGAAGTTATTTAGAGGTACTAATCTTCAGGAATATATAAAATATATCAATCATGGATCAACACTAAGAAGTAAAAATGCTATTTGGGACAAAACTTTTGGCACCTCTATTATCTGTTACATGTCACAAAATGTTAGCATGTATATCTTGTGATACTGAAGGATTAACTAGAGCTTAAAGTGTAACTTTTGCTTTCGCATTAAGTGTGGAAAGAAGTTTTTGTTTTTCTTAATCAGATGCAGTCTTACACCTACCAAGTAATGCTCAGTAAAGGCAGAGCTGTCATCTGAAAGCCAATTAAAGATGGGGAGGCTGAATTAGTCGCCAAGAGTTGGAGAGAACAAGTGCAAGATTTTCCAGCCAGGGTTTTCAAAGTGGACCTTGAATTTAAAAAAAAAAAAAATTGTTAGAACCAGAACCAATGTATTGTCATTCAGTAAATGTCATTTAGGATTGTCTTTTTTAGAGAGACCACTAATTTATTTTGGGCTACTTATTAAATTAAAAAAAATCAAGACATCTGCAAAAACATTGTATTTTAACTGATTTCTCTCCAAAGGCCAATGTTTTTGCAGCAAATCTAAAACACTGTGAAACAAACAAACGGAAGAAGTTCTGAGGGGAATTTTCCTGTGTGAGATCTCTCTGGCCTTTGGGAGACCACTGGACTTGGTCACTCATCTCATCTTCTAGTTCAGGGTGTTATTTACCAATTCCTTTTACTGTGCTGGTCTTTTCCTTCTCATGTGTGCTAGTGCTGCACCAACACATTGTCCCCACATATGTTCATTGTGTTCACATATCCTGCTTCTGATAATGTTTTGTGCTTCATCTGATCCTCTCCTTTCATTATTTTGTATAATGCTTTAAGTGATATTTGGCTGGATATTCAATGGATTGAGTTAAGGTTAGTTAAAAGAATACAACCTCGATATTTTTTAAGCTTCCAAAATCTTCAGAGATTCAGGTGAATGCAAAAACTCTTTATTATACTCTCTTTAGAACTTGATATATTTCACCTCAAGTGGTTTATTTTATACATATATCTATATGCACTGATGTTTAAAACTTTGGATTAATAAGAAGGACTTTAGGGTTTTAATGAAAAACTGTCACTGAACATTACAATTTGTGGTGTTTGAAAAACATGTTTAATATTTTCTTCTCTAAGCTAAAATCCTTAGTAAGCCTTGAAGCCTCTTTTTAAAGGGTAAATTTTTTGGAAAATTTAGTACCTGTGAAAATATTTCATTTATTTTTGTTTCAGCATCTATCACAGAGCATTTGTTGAAGTCAGGGGTTGCAAAGAGAACAATTACATACAGGGCACAGAGTTTATAGTATTATTTTGTGATGGTTACTCAGAGTTAAATACAGGAGAGTGCAGGAAATCTGTCCACAACACTAAAGATCTAGAAAATCCAGCTGAGCGCGTGTATCCTACATCAATGTCCTGCATGAGTTCAGCTGAAAACCTGGAGCCCATGACAATGCCTCCCACAAGTCCATCTGGAGACCTGGAGCCCACAACAATGACTCCTGCAAGCCTGTTTTATGGATCTGTGCTGGTAAGGCCCAAAGATCAATGGTGGAAGCTGGAAAATCTACGCCAGAAGGGTCTGTGCCAGTAGGTTGAAGGTTCTACACTGGAGCCAACAAATGACATTCAAAATAAGGACCAGAGTTGCCCTTAAAAGTACCACAGCCATCCTCAGGGACAATGAGGTCCCGACCTCCTCCAACAATGTACATTTTAGGAAGCCAGCTTGACAATCTTCTCCTGGAGATTCTACAGCACACATCTCCTCTGGAGCCAGGAAGCGATGCTCAATATAAGTGCAGAGCTCCCCCAAAGTGAATTGCAGCCACTCTCAATAACAAGATCCCGAGTTCCTCTATGATAATGGCTGAATTCATATAAGGGAAGCCAGCATGACAAGCTCCTCCAAACAACAATGGCTCCAAATAACAATGCTTAGGAGAACCTAGAATGCCTCACTCTTCCTCTCCACGTCTCCTTTTGTGCTGGCCGCTTTCCTCAGGTGGGCCATATACACTCAGCACCATGCCAATTTAATTCAGCTGGTGTTAAGTTGACTAACAATTTTAACCCATGCCAATCCACCCCTGGTCAATTTAATAACCATACACATTTCCTTAAACCAGTCTTTAGTGGCAGATTTATAAAAGTTAACATATCTTGGTCCATTCAGATTTACATTAATCAACAATCGTGTATATATAATTCTTATTACACTTATCCCTGCACCAACAAAAAAATATTCCAAGGGTAACCAAGATTCAACATTAAAACAATACTTTGATTAATTAACTCACTTTCTTTCACTAAATAAATATGTTCCTCTCTAAATTTGGATATACTAAAGCTGTTTTCCATTAGTGAGATTGCTGAATCATATGGTAATATATTTTTAATTTTTGAGGAATTTTCTTATTGTTCTCTAAAATTCCACTATTAATTTATATTCTGCTCAACAGTGTGCAAATATTTTCTTCCCATTCTAGCCAGCACTTTTTAACTTTAATTATTATTATTATATTATTATTATTTTGATAATACCATTCTTACCAGAGCAAGGTGATTCCACATTTGACACCATTCTTCTTTTTTTTTAAATTTGTATTTAAAGAAAAAAAACAGAAAGAGGTTAGAAATAATACATAATTTCAAAAAATAGTAAGAAATCACTAGTTGATAATTACATACTGTCCTCTTAGAAGTAGTTGTTCAAGTTACAAGAGTAAAGCATACAAAGCAGACAGTCAAATAGCGAGACTGCAAACAGTTCTGTTCATCTATCCAACAAAAACTTAGTAATATGGTTATCAGTCCTACACACTTAAACATACATGCAGTTATACTCTTTAAACTTTCTTTTCTTCTCTTTATTACAATAACTATTACATACTTTGGGTTTTATTACTCCTACATTTCTTATTACTTTTTACACTAGAGACACAATATGATATTTATAAATATGATTCTTATTTATTTCATTAATGAGGATAGCCTCAAGTTGTCTCCATTTGCCTATCAAAGCCTCAAGATCATCCTTTTTTATAGCTGAGTAATATTCCATTGCATAAAAATATCACATTTTTTTCATCATGCCATTGATGTGATCTTGATTGTTTCAAAGATTTAGCTATTAAAAATTGTGCTGCTATGAACATGGGTGCACATGTATCACTGTGATATGACCTTTTCAGTTCTTCTGGGAAAATACCCAGGAGGGGAATAGCTTGGTTGAATGGAACTTCCAATCTTAGTCTTCTGAGAAATCTCCATACTCATTTCCTTAGTGCCTGCACCAGTCTACACTCACACTAACAGTAGAGCAGTGTTCCTTTTCCCCTGCAGCCTCACCAGAATTTGTTATCAGTTGATTTCTTGATGGCAGCTATTCTTTCCGGAGTGAGGTGAAATTTCAATGCTGTTTTAATTTGCATTTCTCAAATGACCAGTGATGGTGAACATTTCTTCATGTATTTATTTGCCATTTGTATATCTTCATCTGAGAACTGTGTGTTCATCTCAGATGCCCATTTTTGGAGAGGGTCTTTGAATTGGGGGGCTTGATGCTTTTCAATTCTTTATATGTTCTGGATATAAGTCCTTTGCCTGAGGGCTTGTTGGGTAAAATTCTTTCCCATTCTGTGGGTTTTCTTTTCGCTCTGTTGGTGATTTATTTTGAAGTGCAGAAACTTTTCAATAATATGAGATCCTCATTATTGATTCTTTGAAGTGTTTCCTGTGCAGTTTGCGTTTTATGCATGAATTCTCTGCCTAACCTTTATGTCTCCAAAACTTCTACCCACCTTGTCTTCCAGTAGATTTAGTGTTTCTGTTTTAATATTTAGGTCTTTGATCCATTTAGACTTTAGCTTTGTGCATGGTGACAGGTGTGGATCCAGTTTCAGTCTTCGGCATGTGGAGAGACAATTTTTCCAATACCATTTATCAAAGAGGCTGTCCTTCTTCCAGTGAACATATTTAGCCCCTTTGTCAAATATCAGTGTATTTGTAGTTGTGCTTGCATCTTCTAATCTGTTCCATTGATCCTCAGGTCTATTTCTTTGCCAGTACCATGCTGATTTTATCACTGTGGCTTTATAGTAAATATCCAAGTCAGGAATTGAGATGCCTCCTGCCTTGCCTTTGTTGCCCTGAATAGATTTTGCTATTCTAGGTCTCTTCTTTTTCCTAATGAATTTTAGTAGTGTTTTCTCTAGATCTGTGAGGTATGTTAATGGTATTTTGATTGGAATTTTGTTAAATTTCTATAACAGTTTTGGGAGTATGGCCATTTTCACAATGTTGGTTCTTCCTAGCCAAGAGCAAGGAATATCCTTCCATTTTCTAATATCCTCTTCCATCTCCTTTTTTAGAGTAGAATAACTTTAAGCATATAGGTTTTTTACATTCTTAGTTAGGTTGATTCCTAAGTTTTTCATTTTTTTAGATCCTATTGTGAGGAGCAATATTTCCATCATTTCTCTCTCGGTGAGTTTTTTGTTTGTGTACAGGAATGCTATTAATTTTTGAGTGTTAACTTTGCATCCAGCTACTCTGCTGAATTTGTTTATTACTTCTAGCAGTTATTTAATGGAGTTTTTTGGGTCTTCTATATAGAGGATCATGTCATCTGCAAATAGTGATAATTCAACTTCTTCCTTTCCTATCTTTATTCCTTTTATTTCTCTCTCTTGCCTGATTGTTCTGGCTAGTATTTCCAGATCTATATTGAATAGGAGTGGTGATAGTGGACATCCTTGTCTTGTTCCTGATTTTAAAGTGAAAGCTTTCAGTTTTTGTCCATTTAGAATAATGTTGGCTGTTGGTTTGTCATAGATGACCTTTATATGTTTGAGGTAGATACCATGTATTCCGAGTTTCTGAAGGGTTTTTATCATAAACATGACACCATTATTCTTAAGTAACTAACTATTCCCTTCTCTTTTTTAAAAAAAGTGGCAAATTGATAGATTAGTTTTTAGGAATAGGTTTTCAAAGTGTATATTGATAGAGGCAAGTTGAAGGAGAAATATTTGCAAGTGCTCCAAACTCAAGAAACAAGTAGGTGTACTCAAAAATGAAGCTTGAAAGCATCTCTGCTTTGAAAATGGAGACAAGTAGTCTGAGAATTTGAAATCAGGTCATACAAGGACCTATGAACTGACACTCTCCTTCCATTCCATACAATAAATAAAGCCAAGAAACATTTTCAGGAATCATGACTACATTCTCATTCAGCATATTTGCTGAGCTACAAAGTAAAATTACCTCCTCGTGTTGTTTGAAGTCTTATTTAATCTGCCTTGTTCTCATGCAGTATAAGGGTTAGTGGCTTGTGGAACATGAATTAGATATATCTTACATTTGGGTTTATATTTTGTAATGGACAACACATATTCATCCCAAATTAGAGGAAAGTATGGTGAAAATGTATGTACAAATGTTACAAGATTGTAGATTTTTTTATACTTCACCTAATTGAAGTATTGATGTTATTTTTTTACCTAGATTTCCTAAAAATGGAGATTATTCACAAATATGTTTAAAAATTCATATTTTCCTTTTTTGTATGTAGTCTGTGTATAGTTTAACATGTGATACCCAGAACATAATGAAAAAATGAAAAAAAAGCTAAGTGAAATGAGATTAATTTATCTTTTTTTATGTTTGAGATTTAAAAGTATAATAATGTTTCAAATATACAAAAAATCTTTACAAGTTCAATCAAATGCTCTCTTTTTAATATTGAAAAATTCTAACTTATCTTTTTAGCTTTCAAATAAATTAGCATCTTTCATTGCCTCATCGAAAGATCATATGCAGGTTGTTCCTTGAGAAAGGCAAATATGCATTTTCATCATCAGCAAATATGCACTGACTGCTTATTGCATGCCAGAAACACAATTTAATACTTAAGGTTACAAAAATTGTATATGCCCAGCAACAAATAGAGTAAAACTAAGTCAACAAACTTATTTATTATTAATATATTGCAGAAAATTTTCATGCATAGCACAATCTGATTTGTTAAGACTTAATACAGGACTCCTTATATGAAAATACTGAAAAGATAGACAAAGCACTGATATTTTAGGGGGAAGGGACAGGAAGGAAGAGGAGAGAAATTATTTCTTTTATTCATATTTTCTAATTTTCCCCTAATTCTTATTGATTTTGTTTTGTTTCAGAATGCATCAGTTAGTTTCCCCTGTTTAAAGTATAATACTCTATATCCACAATTTAAAGAAGTTTAATTTAGCTCAGTTTCCAGGAATTCAGCATGTGGTCAGCCAGCTCTGAAGCACTAAGGCTATGGCCGAAGGGCATAGTGGTGCAAAGCTGCTCAGTTCATTGTGGGCTGGAATAAGAATAGGAGAAACACTGCCGAAGAAGAATGGGTGGACTAAGCATAGCATCTAGGTTCAGTCTCCATGACACACCCATTCACATCCAGGTGCTTCCTTTATTGATCTGCTCATGGTTCTAAATCCATTTCCTTGACATACTGGAATTAATGGTCATATACAATATTTAAAATATAGTTATCATTTTTCCCTAAATTTTCCTCTAGCATTTTCTCAAAGTTTATCTTATGATATTGACAGTTTTTCAGGTTTCTGATCAGGTGTTTCATAGACTAGCTCAATTGGAATTTTTTTCTCATGATTAAGCCAAAGTTATCCCTTTTGGGGAAATCCAGGGTAGCAAAGCACTATTCTTACCACAGCATGTCAACACTGCTTACTAGCTCCTTGGGATTCCCATAGTCTGAGAAGTATCACCTTAATCTGACTGAGATGGTTTTGCCAGATTTCTTTACGTTGTTTCCCTGCCTTTTTCCTTTCTGCTGCTTCATTCCTTTTGCAAGGATGTCACTGTGCACAGTCCATACAGTAAAATCTGGATGGTTCCTGCACACAAAAGCTGGGAAATTGTGTTACGTGTGGACAGGGTCGGGCAGAACTAAGACTGTGGCCCGCTCACAGTTTTCATCATCACTTTGGTTCGCACTGACCTGCTAGCACTTTTTCAAAATTAGCAATTCTGTGTTTCTTCTAGTTTATGGTTCTAATACTTTCAGGTCCATGTAAGCAGATATTAGCCATAACTTTTTGGAGTCTTCTTTGTCTCAAGATTTCTGGTCAAAGTTGTCATAAAGTACCAGTTCACTGATAGGTTCAGGAAAAGGTAGTGATTTTCAGTTTTTTCCCGGCTTTTCTTATCACAAGGCTATTTGCTGCTGTGCCTAATATAACAATGTGCCACATACTAAATGACCAGGGTCCTCACACTTTTGAAGGATGAATGTTTCATAATTTGGTGTTATCAGAGTTGTTTCTCCTCAGATTTCCCACATGAGGATGGGCATCTTCTCATCTCACTGTATCTGCACATTCTCTTCCTTCTGTGCATGTTTGTGTCCTAATGTCCTCTTCTTATATAGATCTTGGACACAGTGAATTAGCAATTGGTCTGCCAAACTCATTTACTTAATTATGTCTTTAAAGAATGTGTCTGCATACATACACATGTTTTGTGCTACTGGGGATTAGGTCTTCCATATACAAATTTTGAATGGATCTATTCAGTTAATAATAGATGGTAAAGACAGTTTCTCAGTTCTTTACATAGTGAACCTAAAGAAGAAAGTGCCAGTGAACAAAATTTTATTGTTAATATCTTATATGCAGATTTGGGATGTGCTGATTATCATTAGCAAAAGATCCATACTGAACTACCAGCAAAGGATAAAAGGTAAAATTCACTCAGAATCTTAGACACCTATATTGTACACATACTATACAGGTTAGATATAACTATTAAATCCATTCTATGTGACCAGAACTATATAATTGGCACTTATTACCATCAGGGTCAGCTCAGGATACTTTAGCAAAATACCACACACCAGTGGCTTATGAAGAAAAGAAATTTAACAATAGCGAAGGCAGGAAGACCAAGATCAAGGTAACTGCAGATTCAGTGTCTGAAAGGATTTGCTTCCTGCTTCATAAATAGCTATCTGCATGCTGTGTCCTCACATGGAGAAAGAACAGGGAAGTTCTCTGGGGTCCGTCTTAGAAGGGCATTAATTCTATTCATGCAGGCAGAGCACTTGTGACCTTATTCCCAAGGCCTCCACCTAAAATGCTATCACCACTGGAGTCAGGATTTTATACATGGTAACTCCACTTTGTTATTTTTTAAATGTCTCAGTTTTGACACACAGATACGCACAAACACACATAAATACATAGGTCCTTTGCATTTTGAATATCTGCATCTTTATTTATAAATCTTTTTTTTTTTTTTTGATAAAAGGTGTGTACACAACCTTAAGTGCACAGAGACTGGCTTCCAGGAAACAATGATTACCGCTCTATTGACGTCTTTTGCCCATGCTGTAGTGACTGTTATTCTTCATGTTTGTAGGCAATAGGACTGATAGATTTTCTATTACTGTATGTGACATTGAGAGCTTTCTTAATCAATGATAACATCTGAGTGGGAACTATTTTAGATTTCAATATTTTTTACAAAAAAAGTAAATTAAAGCAATTATTTCCTTTATGTAGTGAATGTCAAATTATCAGACCAAACTTAATGGAATAATTATTTTTTTAACCTTGTTATCTAATGGTCTCTATTAGTTTTAGTCATAAAATTGAAATGTGAGTGATTAGGTATGAAATGTTTATATATCAAATTTGCATATGAATTCAAAAACATACACTTTACCTCCTATAAAATTTTAAGTAAATCATTATCTGCAATTCAGTTTTTCTGCACCTATTAAATATGAATATTAATAATTGTGGCTACTTTTGTTTTTTCATAATTTTATCATAGTGCTTTTCATGTAGAGCTCATCATCAGTTTATAGACTGTTTAACATTCATTAAAGTATATTTTAAGAAACTGTTGATTGAATTTCCACAAAAACAAGTCAGTACAAGAGCATTAGAAGAGTACATTTAAACACATATAAATTTATAATATTATTTAAGTTCATCAAAGTATATTAGATTAAACAGCCACTTAGGATAAATTTTATCATTTTCCATAAATGTATGGCTCTGAGAAAAATCTAGTACTTTTATAAGTGCTGATCATGATACTAAGGTCTAAGTTAATTTCTCAAGCCTTTTTATTTCCTTCTGTTCATGGAAAGATCTGTATGAAAGTCCAACAAATTGGTACCACCCATTTTCTTTATGTATAGAAACTATAGTGTAACACTAGCAAATGTGTATAAAATAAAAGTGCCTGCAGTTTCACACCTTTGTACCTTAATATACTAAAGAGTCTCAATAATCAAATGTAAAGATTTCCAGTATGAGGGACCTGTGGTCTCCCAATATTTCCTTTTTTGAACCCTAGATTGAGATATATCCTTGGATATCACTTTACAAGACCCTTTATATGACAAAAGGATTTTACATACATAACTAATCATACTAGTTAGTTGACTTTGAATTTAATCAAAAGAGAATGTATGAGTCAAAGTATGGCCAATTATGCAAGCCCTTTAAAAGTAGAGTTTTATTTGGCTAATGTTCAAGGAAAAGTTAAAGGAATTTGAAGCAGGAAAAGAACGTATTAGATCCTTGATAATTTGAAGATGGAAGCAGAAGCCCTATGTGCAAGAGTGAGGATGATTTCTAGAAGCCTAGAACAGGCTTATGCTGGCATCCAGCCAGGAGACTGAGACCTCATAACTTCTAGAAGCAAATTTTGCAAATACTGCAATATATGGAGAAGCAGATTATTCTCCAAATAACTTGTTTGGCTCTTGTGATTTTCTAAAACACAAAACACAGTAGAACCCTGTTAGACTTCCGTCCTATATCTTTGTGAGCTAATGAATGGGTATATTTTGTTTATGTAATACTTTGTTACACAATAATAGAAAACTAGTACAGAGCCTTTACACTCTCTGGCTTTCTATGTGTTTTTGCTTTCCCTGCCCCTTTTCATGCAACATGCTGCTATGAATATCACATGGTGCTGAAATTTAAAGTGAGCACTGCACAGACTAGCCAGAGTCTCATGAAAATGATGGACAACATTTTCAGTGCCCACAGTCTTAGTAAGAGGAGTTATATGTGCACTGGTCCAGATATTCTTCAGATCAAATAAGTCACTCTATCTATATTTTTTTTCTGTGGATTTAGGAAATTTGGTCAAACTCTTTAAGCAACTATAATCTTTGATGAATTGTAAGTATAACATCTATTTCACAAGCATGTTTTGAGAATGCAGTGAAACATACAGAGTGCTCATTATAGTCTTTGATATACAGTGAGGAGTCAACAACCACTGATTTTTTTCAAGCTGTTTGTTCGATGAAGAAACCTGGAACAGTACAATTTAGCATTATAAGATGCCACGAACGTGATGCATCATCTGTATCTATGCACTTCTGATAGCGTGACAGAGGGGAGTCACCTACTCAGGTTTTTGTTTCAAGTGTAGAAATGCTGTGATGAAAACTTATAAGCCACTGTCAAGTGATATAAATAGGCAGTCAAAAAAGCTTTCCTTGATTATACGATTTACTAATTGAGGCTTCTAGTACTTGAATGTTCATGAGACTGAGAGTTGCGCCATGAGCTCAGACTTCAAAGGAAGAAGATGGATATTTTACTGAAAACTCAAAGGAGGAGGGAACCCAGAAATCTGAACTAGAAGGTAAACAGGGTTGGAATTCAGAAAATGAGAACAGAGTAAGGAAGTAGTGATGCTAAGCAGATGACAGAAGATAGACACTGCTTATTTTAAATAAACATGGAAAAATTTTAAATGCTAGAAGAATGACATTTTAAAAACAATATTCAACTTCAGGGAAAGAATATTATTTGAAGCAAGCTAGAGGAGGTCCGAGGCAATTAACTAAAAATGACTAATGAAAAATAGTTTATGCTGAAAAAATAAAAATGACTATTACCTCTGGGGAGAGGGAAAAGGACTCCGGGCAGATGATTGGAAAGGGTGAATTCCCGGCTGCTGCTGCTGTTTTATGTCTCTATAGAGTTAATGTTAAATAAATTTGTATGTTTGTCAGTACTCATTGAATGATACCCTAAAGATCTGGACATTTTGCACATACAAATTATACATCAAAATTGTAGGCAACTATAAAACCTGGTTAGTGATACACATGCTGATGTGTTTAGACATAACATGTGCTGATATTTTTTACTTATTTTGAAATGTGTCACAAAATATGTGGGTTGATGAAGAGAAAAAGAGACAAGGATGCGATAAAGCAAATATAGCAAAGTCTTAATTGGAGAGACCAAGCCTATGCAATGGTTTTAACTTTTCTACATTTTGAAAAATTTCTCCTTAATGGTTTTAAAATAAAACAAAGGTACTGAAAAGCATAGGCAAAGCATGATAAATGCATGGACCTCAATGATGTTGGTTGAAATGGAGAGCTTGGGCTGAAATAAACAATATATAGAAGACTAATTTGCCCAGATTTGCTTATTCTCTATGTACTGTACCAAGTAAGGTGGCAGGGATAGTTTAGCTTCTGGGCTTGTGCAGCTGGTATCTTGACAAGACTGTTCATTGTCTTATGCAGAGATGAACGACTCTGTTGGGCTATGTTCTGGCTTTGATTGCAACAATTTTAAATGTGAGGTATGTTGAAATCTAGAAATTAAAAATGTCAAACTGAAAACATGCCATTATTAGGAATATTCACTTCAAAATTTGGGTCTCAATGGACTTGTGTGTGGTAAACCCTAAATTGGTCAGTGCAGATATGTATTGTATTATAGAATTTCTAATGAAAGCTACACAAAAATGTAATAGATTTTTTCTTCATTTTTTTCTAAATAAAACTTCATATACAGTTAACCCTCAAAGCAATGCCGGAAAATAAAAGGGTAACGGATACACAGGGACTCAAGCATAGAGCAGGGAAAGGGTTTGAGTGCTGTGAAAATTGTAGATGTCTACAAAGTTTTTAGTGCAGTCCCCATAAGATTAGTGTTACTTATGACATGTATCAATTAAATGTTCAGTGGGTTCCCAAACTACCTTCACTATTGATTCTTGGAAAGAGGCTCTCTGAACTCACTTGAAGGTATTATACTCAGACTTATGGTTTCTTAGAACAACAGGTTAACACCAAAGGAAGAAGTGTATAAAGCAGAAATGGGATCACCAAATTTGCAATTTCTGTCATCTTACCTCTGCAGTCATGAGTATTTTCTTATTCACATGTTGATGTGCCACAACACAACAGCACATTCCTAAAAGGGAAGCTCATCTGGGCCTAATGTCAAGAGGTTTGTTTGTTTGGGGCTGCAAATGGTTTGCTATATTTTCGTTTAGCCTAAGATTTGGTCCAGGGTAGTTCAACAGCTGCCTAGTAATTAGAAACCCTGATGTCAGGAGCTTCAGAACTTCCTCTTTCAGGTTATTCGGTCACTAGGTCACTAAGCACCTCCTTAAGCCTGAAGGTTATCCTTGCAAAGACACTGACTCAGCCTACAGTGACCAAAGAGATGGCTTCCTCATGAGTTTAATCTCTTTGTCTGGGAAATGCCTCTCCAGAAATCTTAGAGATGAGGGTCTGTGTATGCAGAACTAAGGCCTTGAAAATCCAAACAAGCTTGGTTTGCATTCTCCAGGCTCATGACAACAGCTTTCAAGGCATTTGGTTTTTCCCTTCTCATCCTTTAGACCACTTCTGCATATGTTGGCAGAGGGCAGTCACTGTGCCAATACATGGTACCTTCAAGTTTTTTAGGATGCCATTTCTTAGGAGAAGTGATCTACATTTTGCAAGACCACATTGTCAAGGTTGAAATGGAAGGTTAAAGATAATGGAGCACAGGTGACATGCAGACACATAATTGTCTTTACCAAGGTACAATAATTCTGATGAGTCTACAAGATCATGTTTGAATGGCAATACACACACACACACACACACACACACACACACACACGGTATTCATTAATCCTGTAAGCAGGAGAAATGTTGTAAGATGGTAGTGGAGGTTCTTACTAGACAGGAGCCTCCAGAGTGGCTGATGGCTGCAAAGGAACAGAGTTTTAGGGCTTGACCCATCCAAACATTGTTGAAGCAAGAAACAAATATGTGGGATTTCCAAGTGCATTTCCAGGGTTTTTATTAGGATTTCACCACATACACAGAATTAATTTGTTTGTTGTCACATGGTTAATTCCAATCTCCATTACTAAATGACCTAACAGGCTCTATTCTAGATTGCACACAGTTGGTTTTTCCTGAATGGCCAGTCTCCACTCTGAACAAACTATTACTTGTACATATGGCAACCCAAGATTATCTCCTGGAATCTGAGGAAAAATTCAGACCTCTTTGTGGGCAAGGTTAGGTTGTTTATATAAAAATGATTTTTTTTGTTGTTTTCAAAAGGAATAACTGATACTTTTAATTTACAATATGTACTGGTATCTTGATCTCTGCTATGATATACAGGTTACAGTGTTGTTTAGTGGTGGAGTTCTTGCCTAGACCCTAGGTTCAATGCCTGGGACCAAAAAGATAAAAAACAAAAGACCTAAGTCAATGCTATTATAGACTCTGTTAGACATAAGGTGCTTACTATTCCCCAAGTTCAAATACAGTAAACATATATATTCTACACAAGATGATGATAATATGAAGTACTAAATGATCATTTTTGTGATTCACTTCCACTGAAAGAAAGTTACCTTCAATCAGTTGGATGGTGGTATTAAGACATAGTTTGGAATGTATAATTTACATCAGGTGTATTTCAATGTTGTTGATTGGTCAATATTTACAGGTAAATTGGAAATAAATCAGAAATCTCCTTTAAAGTACTAGAAGTATTCTTGCATGCCTCACCTTTACAATTGCAGTTGAACAAGGTCAAGGGCCAGTACAGAATCACTGTCTGGAAATAGAGCATTTCATCTGAATTACTGTTTAAATGTCCTTCTATAGCATTTGCTATGTTATTCAAATTTCCAGTGCCTTTCATTTACAAAGACTCCTTATGATAGAAAAAAAAAAATAGACCTACTTCCCTAGTCTTCAGCAAGCTTTCGCAGCTTTTAAGTAATTCATTTGAAACTGTTTTAACAAAACATATGGAGCACCTAATTTATGTGATACGCTACAAAGATACATGAGTCACAACTATTCTTGCATACCAGATCAAATAAGTTTTATTACATTTAAATGCAAAGTTCTAATGGTCCTAGTGAAAAAAAAAAGACCAATGCATTTGGGATATTAGAAAAGTGTGTAATTATTCTCAGTCTGTGATGATGTGAGGAAATTTATGAAACAAAGAAGTAACTGAAGAGAATTTGAAGGTAAAAATTGAAAGAATGAAGAGGAAGTGGGAGTGGAAGATGGTCTGCTGTGGGTTGTCTCGCTAAAGGAAACAGTATCAGTGTGATTGATCTAGAAACAGGAATTCTGCTTGAGGTATTTCAAAATGTCTAGGATTGTTGCTTAATTTCAGAAGAGATTGGAGACAATGAATGAATAAAAATAAATAATACTTTTTTTTTCAGATAACAGGGAGACATGATGACTTTTAATAGGAGGCTACCATAATCAAAATTGTTTAACTTCAGCTGCATGTGTACCGCACATAAGGATGCTTCCTCTTCCTGGAGTAAAGTCCTTCAGTCTCTAAGTTTTTCTTCAGGGCAAAATTTTATAACTGCTTTATAACTGCCTCATATTCTTGTTCTTCATTTATGCAGATTCATCTTTTACCATCTTTAACCTTGCAAGTCATGTTCTCCCATTTGATTCTAATGACAGAACCAGTGTTGAAGCTCATTGCTATTTCTTTGAAAAGCTACCAACTAAAATAGTTTTCTTCTAGATAACTCTATGAAAAAAGTGTATCTTAAGTATTTCAATTCTATGAGAATTGAGACTGACCAAGCAAAAACAGTCTGAGGTATCCAGGACACACCCTGCTCTCTCACATCTTACATGCACTCCTAGAAAGAAGGTCAGTAGGCTAGAGCCCACCTAAGCTGGGATCTGAATGTAGCAAAACATCCATCATAGGACCACTCACTCACCTGTTTGCTGGTTATTTATAGAACTTTTAATGCTACATTGCCCAGTTATGCAGTTGCAACAGAGATTTTATATCCCTTAAAGCTAAAAGTATTTACTGTCTTACTTTTACAGAAAACATTTGCAAACCTGTAGTCCAGAAACATTACATCCTGCCCATTGCCTTGGTAAATCTCATTCATCTAGTCAAAACTAGCTGAAGATATTTCTTTGTATAAGAGATTTTTGGTGATCTCATGGCCTTTTTTATTTGTATATGTATAAATAAAAACTTTAAAAAATTTACCCATGTTAATGTTAGAGAACTTTGCTCCTTCTCAAAGGTTATCATACATATTTTTTATGTCTATTTACCTACTGGGTTATGAAATTATTTAGGCTAAGATTTATATTTGTCTTTGGGACATGATAGGCTACCGGGGACCTGGCCAAGATCCCCAATTTCCCAAACGCGTGTATAGTGAAGACTTAAAATAAGTAAGACAAGTGGTATGATTTTAGGGCACCAGGAGGATCAAAAGCCTTAGCAAAGTTCAAGATTTTGGGGACTAAAACATTTTTTAGGAATGTCTCTGGGCAGCCTGTATTTATTTAGTTTTTCAAACAAGGAAGGAGTTAGAGTGAAAAACACACGAAACTGAGCAAGATCTTGGGAGTAGTTCAAGGATTTTTCCAGGTAACAGATTATGTCAATTTGGGAGGCCTATCTTTTGTTAATTTAGGAACAGAATTTTAGGAGAAAGTTTCCAGGTTGACTTTTACTATAGGAGTGAAATGCCTGCAGCTACAATCTCTGTCTTGTTAAGGATGTGACAAAGCCACATCCTCAGCTGTGGCTTTTTCTTGCCCTTTGAAGGGTCTCTTTGTTCTCGGTGGGTCATGCCCCAGCCTTGCTACAGCCCTGCACGTGTGTTCGATTTCCAGCTTCAACGGCTCCCAACAACAGGCCACTAATGTATGTTTAAGACTGAAGGAATGAGCAATGAATAAAACACACTAAATTCAAGACACCCAAGAAAAATACAGTGTTGCAAGGAATGACTGAAATGTTATCATGTGCTTACAATATGACAGACATTATAATAGGCATTTACAAACACTAATTCATTCAATCCTCATAAATGGGAGGTAAGTGTTGTTATTTCATAGGTTAAAACAACTGCTAAAAGTCACTTAGGCAATAACAGAGCCAGGCTCCCCAGGCGTGGTGATCACATCGCAGTGATGCTGTACAATTTCAACAATAGGACTGAAAAAAGGCATTGATAAGTGGGTTCAGCTTCATAACTCTTAAAACTCTGAAATCCATGATACTAAAAATACTTTAAAAATAACCTCACATCATGTTATGACATTTGTAATCATCTCCTTTGGTTTTTGGCTCCTCCATTTGTGATCACTGGAAAAGACAGCATCAGCCTCATAGGAGAAGCTGAGAGAAAGGAAATGCTGGGGATTTACCCCACACTTTATGAGATGAAACCAATAATTTGTACTTTAATGATAAGCCTTGTGGGTGATTCTGATGCATGTTAATGTCAGACAACTTTTGCTCTCTATTTAATTTTTCAAAAAAGCAATCAGTGTTCATATTAAAATATAAGTCCAATCTTGTCCCTCTTTTATTCAGAATCTTCCATTCATTTCCAGCATCAGAGAAAAGTTTAAATACTTAACATAATTTTAAGGGTTCCACATGGCTTCTCCTCTTTACTTATGTCTCCAAACCTTAGAATTTCTGGTCCCTTTATTTAAACTGCTTTGGATCAGCAACAGAACTTCTTCATTTTAGAAACTATTCTAATACTGGTTTTTTAATTGCTCCTCAACCATTAGCCTGTAAGCCCCATGAGGACAGGGAATTTTTTATAGTCATTGCTTTGTTTTAAATAAATGGTTGTCTATGTAGACTGAATTAATAACTATTCTGCTGGGGAGATAATAAAATTTGATATAATTCTTTATTGCTTTCCTAAATCAGTTTTACTCAGGATCATAAAATGAAATGATAATCATATAGGCTAGTAATTTGGTGGCACTAAATCAAAGTATTGGAATAGATTATTTCATAGGATACATTTTCTATGTTTTCATGTACAGCAGATACTATTCTCAATGTGTTATTGTTTCAAACTTTATTTTATCTTACAAAGAACCTTGTTGAAAATGAAGGTTTTCAACAAGAAATTCTGCAGTTTAGCTAACTTTCCACAATAGCGTTAAAGGTGCTTGGCCTGCTCTGGGAATTGTGAATAGTATGGCAATCACAGCAGCCCTCTCTGCAGTCTAGTCTTTTTATAATGAATCCAGAGCAAATGGATTCATTTGGCTCCCCTTCAGTTTTCTTGAGTGTGGTTCTCACTTTGTATAGTCATAAAAACATAAGAAAATCTGCTCCTTATGTCCTGCCACCCTGAAATAAATCACAACCCTTCCTCTGGAATCAAATGTCTTTGAAAAATTTACTTGCAATGTCATGCTCAGTTTGAAGAGTTTGCCCTGAGAGGGGAGATAGTGTTAGAGATAAACAATACTGGTATTTCCTCATCACTGACCTCCTTATTAAATATGGTAAATTGGAAGGTTATACCTTAGCTACCTTAACTTTGGTGAAGTCATTTTTTTTTCAGTCTGATATATACAATTTTATTCAGTGTCAAATGAATAGCTCAGCAACATGGTCTTCTAGATATATGTGACCATCTACCAATAGAGAAAAGTTTATGAGATAAAGGTTACACTAGAGCAACAAAAATGAACAATTACATTGACTAAAATTGACATTGTCCTCCTTGGTTCAGATTTTGAAAAACAGAGAATACTTTTTTTTCCCTTACAGTAACTGTAATATTTTGTCTCCCACTCCTAGAAGCAGCATAAACTTCACCTGATATCCCTACTAAAGGACTACTGCCATAATTCAAGTTTTTCTCTCCATTACCTATAGATCCTTAGTAATAATGAGTAAGTTGAATTGTTTTGTTTTAATCTATTTGATAAGAAAATAAGTGATGGCAGAAACAGGAAACTTTAAGTCTTGAATAGTGTAGGTAAGTATGTTAGTGTGTAGTACCTGTGTCGGTTTGTTCCCAGGCATGCAGTGTTCTAGTTAACAGACTTATAAAATTTACTCTCATGTAATCAGATAGTGAGAAACTTAATATTCTGGGAGAATTTAACAATGGGATAATATAAATAAGGTCTAAAAGAAATAGTACCAACCTCAGATCCCAAAACTACAATCTCTGCTCATGAATTTGAGAGGAAGGTATGTGTATGACTTGGAGCTGGCAAATTAATTCTCTAGGACTCAGTTTTTTTATTCATAAGTTCCAAGTGTTGGAAATATGTGCTCAGTACCTATTTTTCTAAATTCCTTTTCAACTCATATTTGTCTGAAATATATTTCTATAATTTTAAGTGTGTGAAAGCAGGCTGTAAGCTTATTCTTAAAGTTTTTCAGGTAGAGTGGAAAACAATAGGTGAGGTGTGGGAGTCATAAAGAAGTCTAAAGTTGGCTTGAAATTTTTCTAACAAAGATCAGGAACCTAAAAAAGCAGCAGAAACATCAACAGATGACATTAATGTGGGAGGAAGAATGAATAATAAAGGAAAATATGGGAAGATACACAGAGACTTAGATCACTTAAATGTTAAAAGATGAAAGCTAGTTCAAAATAGCTCTAAATAATGATAGTGACACATCTCTCCAGAAAATAATATCAAACAATTGCACATCATCAAGTCTAAGGTATCAAAATTAAAAGTATAAAGGTGATTTTGTATACATCATTAAATCTGAAAGACTGGTAATAAGAAGCAATAAGATATTTTTAAAAGCTACTACATTAAAAAGATAGATGCACTGTAATTAAGTAGGGCAGAAAGAACTCCAAGATTCACTGCACATTAAACATCTCAGTACTAGAAAAAAATAGGCAAAACTGAAGAAAGAAAACCAGAAATGTTGCTACTAAAGAACTATAAATGGTCTCCATGAAGTATTTTACTTAAGAAAAGGAAAATAAAAATTTTCCTATTTACCTAATTTTAGGCAGTTTCTTAGAAATAATTTTTCATGTTTTCATCTACTCTCAGAACAACTCAATTAGTGGGGTGGGAGGTAAGATGGAAAAATATTGGCAGTTCTGCATTGTGAAACCAGAGTCATTATATTCATTTCTCTGTGTGTGTGTGCACAATTGTTCATCTTTATCTAGCATGAACTGTCAAAAGCAAATTGGTGAGAGTTAATCAATCAGAAGCCACACTTCCAAGACTGTGCGTCATTCCTGCAATCAACACTGAAAATCGTAAGAATGATTCTCCAAAGTGTGATAAGGGACTGCAGAGGAAGAGACCCCAGCAGTGTTGATGTGCGCTCTGTTCAGAATGCAGTTGTGCAATTTCTTTCTCTCTTATTCAAGTTGCTTTTGCTAATTGCTCCTTTTTTTTTGCGTGCATAGATGTGTGTGCTTGTTTGTTGTGTACATGGGTATGTTGGAGGAATGGAAATGAAGATGGAAAAATAGAGATGATTTTGCAAACAACTTTCACATCTAATTATTATTGGTGGCTGAATGTTAGTATCTGATCTTTTTCTGAAGTTATTCTAGATTTGAACAATTGAGCATAAGTCACAATAACTAGGTAGATAAAAATGGATTTATGGATTTTATTAGGTGATAAAGTCAAGGACTGATCTTGGTCCAGAGTTGCCTTCCAAACCCCTATTTCCACCTTCTTCATCCTCAGGGACTGTGGCAGAACTAATTATTGATAAATTCTTGGAGAAGGGAAGATAATATTTAAAAAACTAATGACAGTTTTCTTTCTTTCCAAACAGACAAATGCAGAAGAGGAAGGAAGTGCTGGTTTGCAGATGAGGACATGTTTTTCCCAACCAAATTTTCTGGAAATGGAGAAAGAGAGTCAGTCCGCAAGGAATGTGAGCTAAGGTCTGACCCAATTCTCCAACTTTAGGAGCAGACCATTGTCAGACTTCTCAGAACCACAAGCACTGCATTGACTCTGACTCCAGCTCCTTTGATATTCCTCATATTTCCTGGCTTTTTCTTTTCTCTTACTTGTAATCTACCACATTAAAAATGTGATTTTCCATGGAACATTTAATGGTTTCAGTCATGCTGACAAATCTTTTCTTGTAAACTAACTCATCTACTTACTTTCAATAAAATTGTATTTGAATTTTGATCTGTATCTATCATTTTTCCTTTTTATTATAATTTTTCTCACATGCACAATATTGGAAAGATATGAGAATTCATACAAAATGAATAGGATATATAAACATGCTTATCTAGTAATGCTACCATATTATAATAGTTATTAAAGTGAATAAAGTCATCATATTTTCTTTTCTTTTTTAGGTAATGTGTCTATAAGTTAAAAATAAACTATTTGGTTAAATTTGAAAAATTTTATGAACATTGAAGCAGTAGATTCTATTAACTATAAATTCATATTAAAATACATTTAATACAAAATAAAGCCATAAACTATGGTTAGTATAAAGATTATATGTAGCCAATTGAAGTCCATATTTTAAAGTTTCATTGCAGTTATCTTATCCAAAATCTTTTTCCTATTACAAAAGCAGCATATTATGGATTTTATTTTGCTCTATCAGTTACTAATAAGACATTTCAGTTTATACGATATTATTCTTATGATCCATCTACATTGTTCATTATAGAAACATTTGTGAAGCCAAAAAAGCAGCCTAAGTTTTATAAGGATATTAGATAAGAGAATTTATCCTGTGATAATCTTAACAATGACATCGATGAGAAATTGAGTGTTAGACTAAAACATCTATTTATTATCACTTGTTTTCTCTGTGTCTGGATGGAAATTCATCAGCATTATTGTGAAATAAAATTGCAATGCTACAACTATTAGTTACTTGATAGTTATTTTCCAGATTCTTAGACTAAAACTCATCTAAGTTAAAATATTCATCCAAAAACCCATAAACAATAGCATTCCAATACAAATTCAAGCTTCCCTTGGCATTTAATGTGAGCAAATTTATCTTTGGTAAAGGCATTAATAAAACTTAAGAAAATTTTTTCCAAAGATAATTTTAAATAAATGCTTTTTAAAAACAATAAGCAATTCTAATAACACCTTAATTTATAAATACTACTAGAAATGTTGCACTATATTTCAAGAAATGAATTTACACACACATATATGTACATACATGCATACATATATATACATATATGTAAATATATGTGTGGTAGGAAGTCTTATATGATACAGAGAATGAATTTTTTTCTTTTTAACATTTTATAATATGTGATTGGAGGGAAAATAGAAATAATGAAATAATTTTATATTTTTATAGACACCAAAAATCACTTTTCAAAAAGAAACCAAAAGATGTCACCTCAAATTAATCCTAAAATGAGAAGTCATCAAGTAGTGACTTTTTATTTGCATAATGAGTGTCATTAAAGTGATAGAGTGATATAATGAAGTCCATATATTACCCCTTGTTTAATATTTCACATTCTGCCAACTGACTAATAGATTTATATTTACTAAAACATTAACATACTTCTACTTTATTTTATGAAAACATGGGATCATAGATATATTTCACTATAATATTTACAATTTCCTCAGTTCAGAAAATAACCTATGTGAAATGATTGTTGGAAAAACTGAATGTGAAAAGTGTTTGGGAAGATAAGGGGGCTGTTTTATTTTAATGCATTGGCTATCATGTAATGACACGTTTGATATTTAGTACACACCTTAGAATAAAAAGCATAACATACATGTCCAGAACACTGAGGTCAGAGTTATACTTACAATACAAAACCAAAGACACAAACCACAAATGTGGTTATCATCCGTACCCTGTGTGTATTCACCTGAAAGCTAAGACTTTGCTTCCCAGCCTCACAACTTCTGGAATGCCAGGCCCTATCCTTGTCATTAGCTAGTCACTTGAAGCTACAATTTTTCTTTCCTTTTTCAGGCTGCAAAACTACTTCAAGGGAAAGAACCCTAAGATTATTCAAAGTTTGAAACCTAAAATTATTTATGTAAGTGGATAATTTAAGAAAGCAACTATAAAAATGACACTTCATATTATACACTGCACGAATTTCAAACTTAAAAAAGTCTAACAATTTTGAGATGAAAAGCCACCAAAAATTTAAAATATATCCCTGGCTCTAAACATAGTCCACAATACATATAACACTGAACAAATATCTTCTTCTATCATACAGCAAATGATTCGGTGAGAGGTATGATCTGAAGCCATTGTGAGCTATTGATTGGTGTGCTGGAAGCTTGATCCTCAGGGTGGTGATATTGAAAAAATGGTGAAACTTGTAAGAGACAGAACAGAATGAGGTCATTGGGGTGCTGGAGTGCTGTCCTTGCAAGAAACTGATGTCCCTCTGTGGCCATGGTTAGTTTTATAATAGCTAACAAGAGTGACCTTTCTCTGGTCTTTGGATTTCTGTCTTGCTGTATGACTATTTCCCTCTCAAATACATGCCCACCTAAGTGATTTCCTCCATGAGCTCTTTACAAGCATGAGAGTGTGCTCTTTAGCTTCAGAGACTCTGAATACATGAAATCCATAACTCTTGCTCTTTATAAGTTATCCATTCTCACATATTTTATTATAGCAGTGGGAATTAGACTCGTGCATTGAGTAATATAATTGCGTGTTTTACGGGGATCTTTGGACTGAAAGTGTTCACCCTGCTTCACTAAATCACTCTTATAGTACATGCAGTCTTGCAATGAACTTGTCTATAAGATATTTGGCCATATATGTGCTATGATTTAGATCTAAAATGTCTTCCAAAAGTCACATGTGTTAAGAGATGAGGCTTTTAAAAGGTGATTGGGTCATGGAGGTGCTGCACTTATTTGTGGATTGATAAATTGCTGAGCTCCTAGCAGAATATATTGCTAGGATATGGGTTGCTCCAGATGGATGAAAGGGTTGCTTCTTTGGAGGGTGTGTTTCGCAGCTCTTCCTGCTGTGTCTTGGCTTCCTTGATTTTGTGAACTGAACAAATTACTTCGACCAGGCTCTTCTACCTGCCGTTTCCACCTTAAGCCAGCCAACTATGGACTGAAACTTTTGAAATTGTGAACCATTTCTTTTTCCTTTAAAATGTGGTTTTGAAGTATTTAATCTCAGTGATGATAAAGTTAATACTATGTATTTTTTTTCAAAAGTTAATTAATTAATTTTTTTGCAACAGACTCAGCGTATAGTCCAAACTGGACTCAAACTGAAGGCTGTTTTCCTAATTTCTGAAGCTATGTTCTAATTACATCAAAATTCTGAGAAAAAATACTCAGACGGTATTTGAGAAGCAATAATAGAATTTAAGCAGTGTTTTCAAGTGGCAATGGAGCAAGAATCTGAGATTAAGTTACCAACTGCATAAGTTCCTTAGGTAAGAGCAGTTTCAATTTTGCCATTACTTCTAAAGGCTGTACCTTGTTAGACTGATATCAAATTAACTGGTATATTTTAACCAAAAGGCTCATTATTTTATGTGACTAAGAAAGTGAATTCTGAATATACCATAATGAGATAGATTTTTCCTACTTTTTAACTATTTTCATTTTTTTCTTTTATACTGGGAGGGCCTTATATTTGCCAGGCAAAATAACTGTTGTTTTTGGTTCATTGTGTATAGGAATAAATTTTCCTTAAAGTCTACAGTTAATTTTATGAACTTTTCTCACTGCCAACATTGAATGTTTGGGATTTTTGAGGGTGGGGACATTCTGATTCAATTTGGTTCATTTATTGAACACTTATTAAACATAAACACTGAGCTAATTATGGGAAGAGAAAGAGCGGAGGTGTTGTGGTAGGAGAAACAATTCTTAGACAAGAGAGATCTGGGGTTACAGAACACAAACAGGTAATTTCTTTAAAATGACAAAAATATGACAATGACACCAGTTTGTGTTTATTGTGTACTTAGCCGTGTGATAAGATCTAACCACACTTTTACTTAATGTATCATTGATTTTTCAAGATAAATCTATAGCACAAATACAATGGTTTCCATATTCCACAAGAACAGACTAAAGGACAGATATGTTGAATTAAAATGTTAAAGGTTTGCACAGAGTGATCGAATCATGATGATTCACACAGTTAGTAAGTAGTGGAAAATGGGTCCTGCCTCCTGTGCAACTGTGACCACTGCTTACAGGAACAAGACTTTGTTTAAAAATTCTAAGGGCAGGGTTTTAAAACTAAGTCGGTAAAGATTTGAAGAGTTGATGCCTGGATTTGCCTCATAAATATACAATAGATGTTTGAGGGATTAAATTTAAAAATGAAAAGAGATAACTAAAAGACAAATTGCTTTTATGTGGATCAAAAATTCTAAGCTGTTCAGTTCTGTTGGATAGTGCAGTAAGTAGTGAGTTATGGAAGATTGCTCGTGCATGTTTATGGAGGCTGGGTTTGCCATATTAGAAAGTTTTAGCTGTAGCTCATGGACAGGAATGAGGTTTGAAAAATTTTATATAAAAAATAAGCAGGTGGATTTAATGTTAAGCTGACTGGCTATTTTATGGAGGAGAAGTTAAAGGATGAGGAGACTGGTGTTGAGGAGGCCAGTTAGAGAGATTTCAAAGTTATTCAGTGAGAAATGGTTGGTCCCTGAGCTGAAACAACAGTAGAAATGGGAAAGAATGAATTTGAGAGATACCAAGTCCAGGATTGGGTGCTCATGTATGTAGGGATAGGGCAAACTTGGAAGGGAAAAGTTCATTCAGATCCTAGTCTCACACTGCTGTTACTGCGGGCAATACCTGAAGGAGACAGACAGTACAGTGCTGCATTGAGCTTATGGGACCTATAACCAATGGGATCTGATTTGCAGGTGATTAGATGTAGAAATCTAAGACTTGGAAGAATGATCTAAAAAGAGGGTTGGGAGTCATTGGCATATAGATAGCCATTAAAACATGACAGTCCATGAATAAGCTCATGGGCAACTTGGGACAACAGAACTGACAATCTCTTCCCAATGGTGATGGCCTCCAGGCGATGAATACCTGGAGATTCATCACACCTGAGTCTTTCCCTTCCTGCACCTTCGCATCAATGAAGCACTAAATCTAATGCTGATCAGAGTATACTCTGGCCATCGCCTACTTTGCAGTCACCTGGGCAAGTTGTTGACAATGGCAATGCCTTTGTACTGCTCCAGGCATAAAGGATTTCATCTCAGAAGTTAAGGCAGGGCATCTATTTCCAATAGAGCCTCCCTGTGCTTTGGTTTATCCCAAACCTAAGAAAGATCTACTGAAGAGTTTCTCAGTTACCAAGAGCATTTGAAACAATTGGATATCATATGAAAAAGGCAAATTCAGTTCCCAAGGATTTGTACTAAGGCTGGAAAAATCTTCATTTCTAGTAGAAATCTTTATTTTCTTTGTGAGGACAATGATCCAGCCATACCTCCAGAAGCAAATCCTTAAATACTTAATGCCTTCTCAGATCAGAGATGACCAGGCATTTGCTGTAGTTTGGAAGTTGAGTGCTCCCCAAGGTCTATATCATGGTGCCTAAGATGATGGTATTGGGAGGTGATAGAATTCTTAGGAAATAAGACATGGCAGACCTCAGGTCACATAAATGAGGGGAGCCCTTAGGTCTTTCGGGGAGTCTTCTCAAAGGGGATTGTGAGACCCTGAAGTTTTCTCTTCCTCTTCTGCTTCCTTCTCATGAGGTGAGCAATTTGCCCCATCCTGTGCTCACCACCATTGCTGCCTGGCACCCACAACAGATGCTTAAAATCAGTGGCTCTGCTTCACAAACCACCGGCCATGGAAAGCCTCCTTTACAAGTTAATCATCTCAGGTATTTTGTTAATGTGTTGGAATGCTGACTAACTCAGCACTGTTTTTAGTATTATCTAAAAGAATGTTATGGTTTCCACTACATTGACTTATCTTGGAAACCTATCTCTATTATTGGAATATCTTTCTAATTCTATACCTACAATTTGAAAGAAAATCAAATCTCTTGATTAATGTTGTTCATTTAAGAAATACAATTTTATTCAATAATTTAAAGACAGTCTTCTCCAAACTTGAAATGTTCAATATGAATACCCAATAGGAGGCACATTATAGGCTACAGGACAAGTGTATTTATGCATCAAACATGCATTAAAATCAAGGAAAATCAGTTTGAGGATATTGCTCCATGCCTTTGTGAAGTCGGCGTGAGAATTTTTTTTCACATCGCTGACTAAAATACACCTATGCTTAATCTTAAAGTGGGCATTGTGATGTGGTGTGGGTTTGAGGTAGACTCAGGAATAAGTCACTTGGTTCTCAGTCCTGACTCAACCAGCTAAGGTCTGAGTGCTAGGAAGATGCTTTGTTCTGAATTTTACTTTCATAATCCATAAAATGATGTGGTTTACTTTCTTTCTCAAAACTGTTAGAATTCAGTAAGCTAATCCTTGAGAAATCCTGAGCATGTTTCCAAGCATATAGGAAAGGATTAAGTTCTGTCATGTAGCTAATATGAATTGAATTTCTCTTAATTAACTTTGTGTTTTACCCAGGGATTTCAAAGAATTTTTAAAGCTGTTATATATATTTCGATGATGTTAGCACCACTTCATATATATCTTGCAGTTAATTTTAAAATACCTTTAACCAAGGAACAATGAAATTTTATATTTTGGCATTTACTCATAATTTAATATTAAAATGATAAATAAGTGTAATGATTATATTTCCAAATAGTTACATATACAGCTAATCTTGGAAAAATATTCCACATTGAACTTACTATAAAAGATGATTTATGTAACTCTACCTTTTCTAATTTTTAGTAAAATCAAATAATAAAGTCAAATTTGGAAAGTAGTTGAATTATACTACATTTAGTTTGAGTCTCTGCTCTTAACCATTACATTACAGTTGGGAATCCAGTAGAGCAGAATTATAGTGAGGGATGACATGGTTATCTTAGGCTTGTGGAATAAAGATGGAATGAAGGGGACAGAGTTTCTATCTCAAGTTCTTAGACCTTTGTTTGTTAAATTTTTTATGCAGTAGAATTGTATTCTGGATCTTTTTAGGCATTTTACTTGAGTGACTTGTTAGGTTGTGTTTTGTCCTGAAATTAAAAGGACTTGAAAAAGAAATGTTTTTGGGTGTGCCTTAAGTCCAGTGTTGGGAGTCATTGGCATCTAGATGGCATGAGTGCCATGAGTTGGAAAAAAATCACTTAAAGAAATTTTATTCATTGAAAAAATAAAGTTCTGAGAAGAAAATTCTATGCTACAATGCTCCAAAATGGGGATCTCATCTTATTAAAAAGCTTTTGTACAACAAAAGAGATCACCAACAGAATGAAAAGACAACACACGGAGTGGGAGAAAACTATAGCCAGTTGTTTCTCAGACAAAGGACTTATATCTTGAACATATAAAGAATTTTTGAAAAATCAGAGCTCCCAAATTCAAAGACCCAATCCAAAAATGGGCATATGTGATGAATATACATTTCTCAGATGAAGAAATACAAATGGCAAATAAATATATTAAAAAATGTTAAATCAATATCATTGGTCATTTGCAGGATGAAACTTAACACTGAGACATCATCTCACCCAGGAAAGCATGGCTATAATCAATAAATCAACCAATAACAAATGCTGGGGGGGCTACAGGGAAAAAGGAACTCTTCTCCACAGTTGGTGGGCGTGCAGACTTTTGCAACTATGTGAAGATTGGTATAGAGATTTCTCAAAAATCTAGGATTACAAGTCCTATTTGACCCATCTATTCTCTTACTGAATATCTTCCTAGAGATTAAAAATATTATACCAGTAATATACAGCAATATATGTGCCTCCATGATTATAAAAACACAATTTGTAATAGATAAATCTTGGAAACATCACAAATACCCATCCACCCAGGAAAGAATAAAAATATTGTGTTATTTTTGTAAGATGGAATATTATTCAGTCATCAAAAGGATAAACCTGAAACTTTTGTAGGTAAATGGATGCAACTCGAGACCATACTCATAAGTGAAATAAATCAGACTCACATGTCTTCCTGTTGTGAGAAACTGAAAGAGTAATTTCCAAAATGTACTATAGGTACTGTGAAATGGGAAGAAACTGTTCAAAAGGAAAATTAATCCAGGATAGGAGAAAGGGGAAAGGATATAAGGGAAAAGGGAAAAAAATGTAAGTCAGTTATACTATTAGTGTCTCTTAGTTCATTGAAAAGGAAGGTTTGTGCTAATATCGATTAGGACCCATATCTTGTACTCTGAATAACTACATAAAGATAACAATATGCAATGCATTAACTATTGTTATTTTACTATTTTGCTAGGCAATTTTGTTTTACCCTTTTCCATAACATAAAAAAGAACAAAATGATGAAAATATAGATCATGCAAATGGAAGAGAGTCAGAGGAGGGAAGGTCAGAATGGGTAGGGGACAAGAAAAAAATCAGCACACTATGTAATTGTAGCAATCCCACACAATAAATGTGATCTGTATCTACAGAAAAATGTACTAATAAAAATATATACAAAAGTAAAATTTAAAATATCATCCAAAATTAGAGAATAATTTGAAAATATATTGGTAAGCCACAATCAATAGAAGATGTAAGACAAAATTTTGGAGAATGAGTGTAATGTTACAAAGCTTCAACTAGAAAATATGTCAAAGGGAATGTGTCCCATCAAATCTGAACAGAAAGTTGACAACTATATTTAATCAAATTCTTATCATAGGTAATCTCAGCAAGTTTGTTTCACTCGAACATTTGAAAACAATGTTGCGAGACATAAGCTGAGAAAATGTGAGGCAAAGGAACACAAAATAAAGATTTTTTTCTGCATTTATCACTTGGAGAGTTAGTTAATAATTTTGTCTAGAAATGTACATAATACCAAGCTAAATTTAAGTACTAAATAAATATTCTAAAGTTATAACTATATATTTACTTATACATAGTGAATATAAAGAGAATATATAACCTACATGTACTTCATTTTTACAAATGGAAAACAAGTGTACAATTGCTTTTAGAAGAAACTGTAGAGCAAAAAAGTGATAAAATGTAAAAGTATTTACAGAAGTTACATGTTCTGAGTAAATGCATTCACAGAATAGATGACATGAAACTCATTTTGCAGATGGAGGGGGTATTTCTTAGTGTAACTTAAAGCCAATGAGAGCAGCAAATGTACAAACACAGGTAATTTAGGTGAAGGAAGATAAGAAAGTATCTAATTTAATGGTGATTTTCATTTGTAATATGACCAAATTCATAATTAATGAAGCAATAATATCCTTGAAGTTATTAGCATGCTATGTTATTTTATATGGATGAAAATATTAAAATAAATGTATACATTAATAATAAATTTATTTTAGAAACTTTACCTGGAAGTTTGGCTTGGCATATCTTCGCACTGCAATGATACTGAAAAATTTCTATCTGCATCCTGAAAATCAGGCTGTTTAAACATGCATTTAATGTTCTGTATTTAATGGATTGATTTTCCCTTCAATGTATATATTTTTCTACAGTATTAGATGGTTAGGTTTACATTGTGCACAAATATTTTAACAGTGTTCACTTTATACATATATTTACTTCATTTAAATCATATATGGTATATGATATATAATTTATGACATATGCAATGTGTATTATATATATATATATATATATATATATATATATATATGGATAACCACTTCCTGAATAATAAACACTGTAGGAAATGCTGGCATCTGCTGTACATACCCTGTACATTACGATATATTCATAAGTATAGACAAAATTATCATTTAGTGTTCATTAATGTCATTATTTTAAATATATAGAAAAATAGAAATTATATACAAAATATTAAGTTAACTATAACAAGTAAAGCAGGTTCATTTAAGAATATAGAAAATAAAGGAAAGAAGTTCAAATAGTATGTGTTCTTTGAAGAGATGCTAACCTGTCTGCTTTGGATAAGTGTTGTAATTTGCAAATTTTTCTATGGGACTGTAACCTTCATTTTAAGTCTGATTAATTTCATTATACATTTGTGTTTGGTATGAAACACATCTACATTTTAGGTCTAAACCTAAAATTTCTTTTGCACTGCTTTACAAATATTTCTCTGTGCTGAAGTTTCCCATTCTGTTAAGCACAATAAGATCACACATAGTATCTACTTAAAAATTATAGGATAGCAAAGTGGAGTTAAAGAGTGTGACTGTACCTGAGTTGACACTCAGAATAAGAAGCAAGAACAGTAACTGCTAATCAGAGCTTACTATGAGCAGCTGTTGTAACCAGAACTGCATCTACATTAATTTAATCATTGCACTAAAACTACAAAATCAGGTCCTTGAGGACAGAGATTTCCCAATTATCTGGACATTATATTCCCAGCACACCTAAAACATTAAATTTTTGAATGGAGCAATTTAAATGAAAAATCTGTGCAGGAAACATTGGCATCTGCTGTACGGATATATGAATAAATTCACTACAGTGATGAGGCAAAACCCTGAAGACAAGTTTACCTCAATGCCCATGGTGTTCACTACCCGGTTAATAAATCCATAGCTAATAGGTGCTGCAGTCTTTCAAGCAAAAATGACTCAAAGTGATTTCTTAGGCGTATAGAGTCCTTTCTGTCAAGTGAAATAACGAGCACAGTGCTGTGAGCATGCGAACTGCCATGCTCCGTGTTTGGAGCAGCGTTCAAGCTGTGACCTTTCCTCAGTGGAAGGGGTGGGGCTGGGAAGCACGAGGAGGAACAGAAGCTGATAACGTAGGAAATCCTCTTTCCCAGGTTTAGACAACCATGAGTGTAAATTTTTCCATTTGAAATTTTCTACGACATTTTTCAATTATATTGTAAATTGTAACTAGTCTTAAGATATCCAGCAAAGTCTTAGAGGTGGAAAAAAGGAACTTCAGTTTAATTTTGAGTAACAGAAATGGAAGTGGCTTTAACTAAACTCTGTTTAGTTATCTTTTTTCCATTCTCTCCATGATCACATGCTGGTGGGTACTCAAAGTTCTATGCTATATTTTCTGTTATCCAATCATCTCTGTTTTTTGTCCTTACACTACAACACAACGTAAGAGTCAATATAATACAGCAAAAATACAAACTGGAGTTAAGCAGATTTATGTTTATTATTTTTATATTGATCATGGGAACCAAACTTTAAAGTATATAAGAGATTTTCTTATTCTCAGTTTTTATTTCCTTAAAAAATAGAAAACTAGAGTTTGTCCATTTAGCTGTTTATTAATATATTTTTCAGCCATTAGAAAACACTGATTTAGAATATATACAGTTAGGCATTTATTTATAAATATGTGTCTAATAAACTGTTAAGAAAAGACTGTAAGATAATTATCAAAAATGATACTATTTTTATTTATAGCAGGCCACCTGTCAACATTGTTATCCTGCAGACATGTCAGATAAGATTATGTTATTCTTACATATATTATTAAGATATTACATGATGGCACTCCTGTCAGAAGTTTACTTCTGTACATGTACACACATTCACACACAAATATTTGAATGCACAAAATAAAAGAAGAAAATTAGTGAGGTCATAAATCAATGAACTATTTAGAAACCAGTCGGATACTAATTGATAACTTGCCAATTGTTTATGGAGTTATCCCCTAAGTAAATATTTAAAATTCAAATCATTCTGATTTGTTCACTGAGACAAAATTATAGGGAAAATTTCAAAGTCGAATTTCCTTGATTTGACCACTTGATTATATTGTTCATACTGATTACTTTGGACTGTTTTGGACCTTCCTGATAGTTAATGTATTTTAATCTTGTGACAAAAAGATTAGTGACATAGTCATTTTGTCAAAATAAACAAATTGATTGACATAAGCTTAGCACTGTGTCTAAGATAGTGGTGTTTCATATAAATTTTCCTTAAAGATCACCAAAAAAAAATAATAGTAGATCAAATATTTAGCTTAATTTCCACTATGTGATCTTGGTCTAGTCATGAGCCTTTGCAGGTTGCCAATTTTTTCAATAATTAAAAATCAACTTTTAAAAAGATAATTCTCTAATATGTAATATTTTCTGAGATGCTGGAAATTATATTTGGGTTTATGAAAAGAATAATGCATCTCAAGTGTTTACTTTTACCAGTTTGTTTACATGTATTATAACCCTGAGTATGCACAAAAAAAAGTCACAAGTTGTAATAGTTCTTTGTTTTTCCATCTTACATATAGGAAAACTGAACTTGGAAATCTGTTAATAATTAACCAAGCTTTCACATATAGTGTATGTCAGAACTGGGGCTCAAATCAATTTTTTCTCCCTGAAATCCTGGACTCCTTTCTCTCTTTTCCACAGCTACTTTTCACAAATACTACTCAATTTTCTCTCATTACACTAAAACATAGGTGACTGTCTCTTTCAGAACTTAATACAAAAAAACGAAGTTCCATCCTAGCACTATTCACTTGACCTTGGGACTGGTCAGATGTAGAAAGGTGGCTTAAGACTTTCCCTCTGCCCGTGTTTTACCAAAAGAATTTACGGATAAAATCACTGCCTAAACAATGGGTACAGGCTTGGAAACACTTCAGAAACACTAAGCACAATGAAACTCATTAAACTTAACTACTTGAACCAAGTGGTCTGACAGCAGCTTTTTCTTGAAACTCAGAATAATTAGGCAGAACATGAGACTTCTTTATAAAGAAAGCTTCCTCTGTGCTTCCAACTGCTGACCTAGAATCTGAAAGATGTTTCAACATATATTGGCTCTTCAGAGCAAACTCAGTTCCACTGATGTATTTTTTTCCTCTTTGCACAGGGGATATCAGCATAAAATCCGGCACTTTTACTAATTCCCAGTGGAACACAGACACCTGGAAGAAAGAAATAATTTTACCACCTACAGGTTTCCAATGGGAAGAGCAGAAGAGAAAGAGAACCATGGAGACCAAGAGGGGGAAAAGATTAATAAGCACTGCCATCACTGCAGGAAAAAAAGATTTTTCAAAACAACAATAAAAGGTGCTCCTAGGACAGCTTTGCACTATTCCTTTTATCTTCTATTAAAAAAGGAAAAAAAGAAAACATGACAAAATAGAGAAGCAAAAGAGAACTGGAAAAGATATAAAATAAAAGGTCATGCTCTTGCAGCTGTTAAAAAGAAAAAAAGTAAAAACAGAAGATAATTTGGTGTATTTTTTTTCATATGTTATATATGTGCAGGTATTTGCAACTGGAGCCATGTGAAAATTGTGTATCTGTGTAGAAATCAACCCTGGCTTAAAACAGGTCATACACATAGGAGTTGATGTACTTCAAATCGTTTGTGTATAAACAGGCTTAAGTATAGGCTTTCTGAAACACAGTTTCCAAAGAAAGACTGAAAACAGGGGCCAGTAATCAAGCAATTGATTTAGAAAAAAGAAACAAATAAATGATCTTTTCTAACTACTCCTTGCTAATGATCCATTATTTATATGTTCTTCCCAGACATATATTCTTTTTCCTCAAAATACGGTTGCTCTGTCTCTCTCTCTCTCTCTTTCTCTCTCTCTCTCCTCTTTCTCTCTCAATTTTAAATGTGAGAGAGATGATCTGTACATATTTTTCTAGAGTCGCTTGCTATATGAAAGTGACTTGTTCTGGTAACTGTCAAATTCATTTTTAATATAAACAATCACTATAGTGTGTTTCCCTTATATAGGTTTTCCTTCATTTTAAAAGGATATCCTGAAACTGTCATTAAAGATTTTGTGTCTCTTAGAATCTAGCTTTTTAAAAAAACTCACACTCATATTGAGATACTTAAAATGAAGTAAAATTCACATATCTGGTCTTTAATTGCCATTGGTCTTTCTATAATCAACCCATGGTGAGAGTAGCTCTATTGTTGAAAATCAGGTTGCATATTTCTGATGTCATTTTAAAAATCAGAGCAGTATGCTGCTTCTGTTTGTATATCTTCTAATTTTAAATCTGATAATTACTTAGTAATGTATTTCACTTATTAAGGAAAATACGGAACAATTAAATCATAGTCCTACATGCTTCAAATGCTGATCTCAGAAAGGAATAAAAAAGTAGTTAAGCCTCAGAACAGACTTTTCATGCTACTCTGCCTGGAGAGCAATGCTGCATAGAGAGGAAAGTGACACTCCAGTGATTTAATTATTGCTGCGCTCCTCATTACATATGTGGCCTAATATAACAAACAACAGCAGAGATGACAGTGTGGAGAGTCAGTTTCCTCCTGCTGAAATCTACAGCATATTCACACTCATAAATAAAGTGCTCAGTTTACTGCTGCTACAGAGATGCCTACATTTCCCTGGGAAGAGTAAGTAATACTCAGATACTCTACTGCCAGTTTTATTATTGTGGCACACTGAAGGAATTCCATACTTTTCAGTGATATTTTAAGTATTTTTCTTAATAAGAGTCAGAATGTGGCCAAATCCTCATGAATTCCAGACTGTTCTAGAGTCGTATGTTTACAAGGGCATGTAAATCTCTGTTTCTGCATTGTCAGGTGAACAGGATGTTGAGTATCCACTCAGTTATTGGTGTCAATTGCCAATTATTAAGTTCATTTCTAGGCCTCTGAAACTCCTAAGTGATTGGCTGGTTTTTCTCAGGTTTTTTTTATGATATATTTTATCAAAAAGAAAAGTATGTTTTTTTTCAATGCCTGCTAAGTGAGCTATGGATTCCTTTGGATCTGCACCCAAATCACAGTCTCTGTCTGTCTGTCTCTGTCTCTTTTTTCCCTCCCTCTCTCCTCCTCTTTCCTTCCCTGTCTGCACTATGTGTATGTGTCCTTATTTGTGAATTTTTTCCTCTTTCTTGTTGGTTGATTGTGTTATTCACTGATATAAAATGTTTGACTCTTTTCCTCTTCCATTAATCTTTATGTCAGCAAATCCAGCCTTCACTTCAAAGTTCTCATAAAGTGCAACAACATCAGATTCACTTACTTTAATGGAAATTCACAGGCATTTACCATATGTAGATATGGTGACCCATACCATAACAAAGAAGGTAAAATAGATCTTTAGAAATTGAACTGTTTCTCCACACTTTTTCAGGCTGAATGGGAAACTCCACAGCCCGTGCCAAACCCAAGTGTGTATAGAACATACAGGTGCTGTCCCCAGATGCCCACCTAGTTTCCCTTCACGTGAAAGGGAAGAAGCTGAGAATGGCCATTGGATAAGACAACTGGCGGACTTCTTGTCTTGTAAGTCACTGTAGTTCTCCCATCTCTTCCTTACCAAAGAAAGTATTTTGACATGGAAGACAGGGTGTGGCAAGGCTGGCTGGGAAAACAAGCAGGATCTGTCAATTACATGATCCCGGGAAAGAGATGAGATGCCAGGAGGAGTTCTGCTAGCATGACTCCTCAAAAATATAAACGGTTTTCTGGTGTCCTGGTTAATGAAGAGCTGTATGGACCTGGTAATTCAGTAGTAGTGTGATGGGTACCAGGAATTAGAAGCACTGGGTGCTGGTTCACAGGATGTTTACAGTCTAGGAAAATTCTGTGCCTAATAATTCAGCTACTAAAAGTGATTTGCCCTTTCTTTACATTCCTCAGCACTGCATTTGTACTTTTATAACCCTTTCTTGTATTTCCTCCTTTTTTTTTTTTTTGGATAACAGGAATTGAGTGCAGACCTTCCCAATGAGTTACATTGCAGGCTCTACCTTTGGTTTGGTTTGGTTTGGTTTTGCTTGCTTTGCCTTGTTTTGTTTCTAAGCTAGAACTTCACTAGGTTGCTAAGTTGACCAAACCAGGCCTGAACACGGCACAGTGTCTCACAACACTGGTATTGCAGGTGTGTGCTACCACACCTGTCTTTAATTTTTATTTATAGTCTGTTCGGCATCCTACTTTATATATGCATATAACACACAAGCACACATCCATACGGATATACTTAATTTATGTTTACAATCATTTTGATGAAATTTTCCAGCTAAATATTACTAGTTATCCAACTAAAACTTACTGTTTTAAAACAGTAACAATACTGTGCCTTATGATTTTATTCGTCATGGTCTGCCAGGGCTGTCTTGTCTCTCTTCAAGGTTGTCTGGAAATTCAGCTGACATGACTGAAATGCCTAGGAGCTGAAATATCTAGGGACCAAACAACTGTCTTCCCTGCCCCTCTCCACATAACCTCTCCATGTCACCAGGCTGAGTTTCCACGTAGCTTGGCAGCCTCAGGGAAGTAAGTGTTCTTATGTAGCTGCCTGAAGTGTCAAAGAAGAGGCTCCAAAAGGCTCAAGCCAACCAGAAAGTTTGTAGTCATTTGACATAAAAAAATCACTTCTTACATATAATATTGAGGTGGTAAATTAAGAAAACCAAACCAATTCAGGGTTCAGGGAATTAGAATTGTCTCTTAATGATAATAAGTAGTACTGAACAGATTTTAGGTAACTTAAATTAACATGTGTCAAATCCTGTGTTTACCAATCTACACAGATTAAGCAATATGTAAAAATTCTATTTTCTTTAGATTTTGCATCTGACTCATATTCGTGTTACCTCAATGTGAACTGAATTCAGTAACACAATTGAAATTAGCTACCATATAAACTGCACATTTTCAGTAGTTTAACAATATATAAGTTGAGTTTTGATTTATTCCATTTACTTTGATTTTATTCCATTGATCTGCATATCAGTTTCTCTATAGGACTCTCTCCCATCCACTTTAAAGAAAAGGGTAATTTTAATCTTGTAGTTAGTCTAATCAGAGCATATAAAGTTTGTGTGACTACAACAGAGGAGTAGAAAGCTGGAGGATTGTATAGATTATATATGGGGTACATCTGGAGAAGGCTTACATGATTTCTATCCTTATTTCATTGGCTGAAATGTCACATAGTCTTTAAGTTAAAGGGAATGCAGAAATATTGAGACACAAATATATTCAATAGCAGTTTCTATTACATCTCTTCCTTTGGTTCATTTATACATAAAACTATTTGTTTTTTTCTTTCTGTATATTCACATTGTCTAGTTTAATATCGACTGCCTTTGTGATTCACAATCTTTCCAAAGGCATTATCATATTGGATATGTGTTTTTCAGCCTAATTCATTGATTTATGCACTAAATGGAGGAAAATGTTAGCTCTCTCCTCAGCCTACAACACACACAAGTAATATATAAACATGTACTCATGCATCAGAGCTTGCTAAATACAATAGATACAATAGACCTTCTACCTGGAAGGGGAATTGTGGAGCTATACAGAAAGATTGAGCCCTACTTCTGCCCTCTTAATGTAAATTTTTTATGTAATTTTTTTTTGTTGTTGTTTATCTCAGCAGTACCTGGTCATAGTCATTGGGTTTCTTTTTTTTTTTTTTTTTGCTACTGTCCACTGAGGTCAAATGTGAGTCAGAGTTGGGAGTTTATTGCAGATTCTGTGTCATGTGCATACTTGACACTCCCTGGTCTACCATTAGATAAAAATAATTTTTCCAAAATCTTATATTCTAAATGGAGAGTGCTATTTAAAAATCAACATCTGTGTTCTAGATCTATATATTCTTATGGGTACATATTAGTCACTTTATCCATCTTGGAGACCCAAGACCTGTTAACTACAATTAGGATAAGATTATTTGGCTCAGGGCTTCATAGGGTTCAGTCTATGGTTAGCTGGCTCCATGGTAGAAATAGCATGATTGAAGTGCATGTCAGAGAAAGCTTCACATATCATATGTATACAACTTAATATATTTTATAATAATGTGCCATAGCCAAGAAAAAAATAGTCACCAGCTCCTTAAAAAACCCTCTTCATGCCATATTATGTACAACAACTTGACATATCTCCAAGTGTAACTATTTTGCTGATTTATGATAAATTAGTGTTATGGAATTTTAAACTTCATTTAAATGGAATTCAGTGGTATACATTCTCTTGATTTTGGCTTTGTTTGTTCAACACTACAGTTTTAAATGCAATAGTTGATTCATGGGGGTGTAATATCTATTTTATAAATATTTCATAATCTACTTATTTATTCCAAGTGGATGAGAATTTGAAATTTTTCTAGTTTTTGACATTATTAGGAGGGTTTAATGAACATTGCTGTGCATGTATTGGGTATACATCTTAGAGTGGACATATGGAATTGTAGATAAAGACAGGAGATACTCCCAGCTTCCCAAGGTGTTTCATTCCTATGGGTGTTTGAGACTTGTCTCTCCTTTAATATCCTAAATCCTTATTTTCAAAAACTTCTGAATTAAAAAAAATATGACTACACTCAAGATGACAATTTTAGACTTTTTATTTTTCATGTGGTGTTTTCTTCAATATGAGATGTGATTAGAAAACAAGGTGGATGTCTAAATTTAAAAAATATATCTATTTCAACAAAAGCTGCATGGCCATTAACAACTCTTAAAACACTTCCCCCTGCTCATAACAATTATTCCAATATTCTTGCCAGTTCCAGAGGTTTTCTGTTGTGGGCGTTTTTGACCACATGGTTATGGCTGCCACTATGCCCTAAATAATTCAAAACATTTAGCCTTCCGTGGTCATTTTGAAATTTGGGAAGAGACAAAAGTCCTATGGCATCAGACCCAGTAGCTACTATGGAAGAGGATGCATCGTAAGGTTTCCATGCGGCCATCTTTCCATCGTGTGCCACTGGGCAGCAGCATTCACTGGTTTTTATCACATGTACAGAGACCGTTGGGAAAGTGAGCTTCCAGAACTGCTTCAGAAAGTGACAAGAGTGATAGAATAAGTGTGTTTGAAGCAAGGAGTCTTTCTAGGAGGATTAGCAATAATACATCCACGGCTGTAATAATTTTTTAATTAAATACAGTGCAGTTTTCAATGAACTCTTACAGTTTGTGAAGTACAGCCCAAACTTAACACCTTTGGGTTTTGTCTGCTTCTTTTAAGTCTAATACTTCAGACAACATGCTCCTTATTTTGTTATTTAAAACTAGTGGTAATTTTTCTTAACATTTTCCCAAATTTTCTCAAAGATGACCATTTTCTATCTGCCAAGATGTTACCTCTTTGTCTAGTGCCTGACCAGGAACTCAAGGTTTCAAGTCACAGATTTTAAAGCATTATTCTCTATACAGGACCAACTTCAGCACTTAGCAGCAAAAACTGCATTTGGTACTACATAAACAAAACCTGAAATCTTAATTGGTTTGCACAACAAAAGTTTACATCTTATTCATATCATAGTTTGTGCTGCAGAATAGTTGGCTCTTCATCTTGGAACTGTGCTGTATCTCTGATCACCACAGCAAGAGAATAAAGAGTTGGAAGTTCAGAGGTGCACAGGAGACATTTTACCTTGTTCAGAAAGTAAGTTATGTCACTTTCATCTAAACTTCATTTCTGGAAGTCCAGAATTTATAGATTTATCCTGAGTGCATAGCAAAAGCTTAAACTCATGAATATTTGGTAACTATAAAAATTTCTGCCATAGGGCCACTTATCAGATCCTCAAGAACATAAATTGAATGAACACAAAAGTATAAATATATCACCTATGCTAAGCCTTTGTACAATTGTGAGACATTTAAAAAATCTAAGTTTTCAAGTGGCTCATTTTTTGTTTCACATACAAATTTAGCATGCATCCATTTAGAGATAAAGTACATATTTTAATGTCAGATATTCTGCATCATGATAGAAGTATCTAAGTTTTAAGCCTTGTTATAGGTTATATGGACCACAATTTCCTTATCTGTTCATCCACTGAGGAACATCTGAGCTTATTCCATATCTTGATTATTGTGAATTGTGCTATGATAAACATGCATGTATAGATATCTCTGTAGTAGGCTGACTTGAATTCTTTAGGTATGTACCACAGAGGAACATAGCAGAATCGTATATTAGACATACTGATCTTTACAGTGGTGGTACTAATCCACATTCCTATCTCTTTTTCTCTATCTTTGACAGCTGTAATAGGTGTAACCTAGATTAAAAAAAGAAGGTACGTGAAAGAAGCAGGAGGACTCTCAGAAAAGAACAGGATTAGGAAAAGGGTAGGGGTGGGCAAGAGACAGCAATTGGGGTCAGTTATGATTAAAGGATGGCATAAACTGTATGAATATGCCCCCAATGAAACTCCATTGTTATGTATAATTAATATGCACTAATAAAATATTGATATTGCTTTGACTTTATTGTTTTTCACAGCAGTACCATTAATGTTTAAAATCCCCACAAGTAATCGAAATCAAGGGATATTCTGGTACTTACTTCTCTTAAATCTTTATAAGAGGAAGTCAGTATGAACTATTTCCAAATTAATAGGACACATTTATATGGAAACTTCCTCGTATGTGGCCTGTGGGAATTCATCACTTCTCATACAATCTCTACTAAATCAAAGAGTTAACACAGGTCATGGCTTTCCTAAAAGTGCCTTTATAACTTATTAACTATTCCTTATTTATTATTTTTCAGTACTTACACAATTTATTTAAAATAAGACCTTTATAGTATCTGCTGTCCATGACTTCCTCTGGATTCATTATCTTTGGAATTTTCTCATTCCTCTATATTTCAAATTAGTATTTGTAATTTCTGGTAACTTCTCAAGAACTGTTCCTTTTTATAAAATAAACTAAAGCTTTTCTCTATTTTCTACAATGTTATTCCCAATGCCATCAGCCAACAATCTCCAATAAATATTTGTTGAATTGAAATGGATGCAAACAGTATTATTCTTCCAATCGTCAATTCATACAAGTCTGATTTAAATTGAGTTCAGTCACATGTGGTCAAAAGGAAACAATAACTCATCTAGATTTTTGGTATCCTGAAAATTAGATGGAAAAGGAGAAATTCCAGAATTTCTCTGTCACTTTTAGAAATTATTCCAGATCTTACATCATTTTGTACCTTCTGCTCACTGTCTTAGACGGTGACCTTTATTCTCAGTGATTAATGTAGTCGGTAGAATGCCAGCCATCACCTCTGCACTCCAGGTAACACATGGATGAAGACTCCCAAGAAAAGCAGACAAAAGGTTCATCAAAACTCTCTTTTCTTGTTTTTAGAAGAGGATACTTAGCAATTGAACTTACACACCTCTACCAAAGTGTGTATAAACAAGCACACTAATTCCAGTAGTGTTGTAAAATATAGTTGTATCCCAATTCAGCAATTCTTTGTAAAAATCTGGAGTTTTAGAGTTGAGAAAGAAAGATTTGTGTGGATATATATCCATGAAACCTTCAATCTTTGACAAAACTGGAAGAGCCAGAAAAGCCAGATTCCTTGAGGAAACCATGAAGCATACAATAACAATTAATAATCCTTGTGCAGGCATGAGAATCAACCAGATTTGAAATGAAACTGAAATTTTTAAAACCATGTATATTTGAATAATATCTACTTAAATTTTATTTTTATATTTATATATTCATAAAATTTCTATTAGTTTGGCATCTGTTTTTAAGATTTTAGTGAAATTATTTAAGTCTAACTAGCTCTGGACATGCAAATATATTTTTTTCCTACTATCATTTTCTTATTGGTCTGGCAATTGCTTTATTTAGTAGAAAATAGATGGGTTTTTTAAAAAAAATATAGTTGAATTTAAGCATATATCCATCATATAATCTTTTCAAGAACTAGCTTTTTTATCTGTAAGATAGCACTACCAATACTTTTCCATATTGTTATAGTGAGAATTGCATGAAAAATAGTATAAAGACAAATTTCCAACATAGGACAGTACCAGTGCATAGACAAGCGAACATTGATTACTTTGTCCTTATTTGAAATCATATACTTTTTCTATTTCATATTTTTTAAATAAATTTATCCAGTTCCCCAAATCCAAGATACGCTGAGCATTGCTGCAGCTGCTTACCTTATTGTGTGTTAATACTTTAACTGTGGGTTAGGTCTCTGTTCTATTGAAGTTTTCAACAGAAATATAGTAGCAGGGGTTTTAGTTTATGAATTATTTCTTATCTTGCTTTTGAAAGAAATGCTGATCAGACATCGACAAATGACACACACTCTTCTAAATTAATATAAATGCACAAAAATATGAAGAGAAAATGCTTAGTATGGCACATAGTAGGGGGCTCAATAAGTATATGATGAGTGAATTACTTAAAGATAAGATGGGAACTTGAATATATTTATGTCTTCTTCACAGATTCAACCCATGAGGTTTTTCTACCAAGGAATTTACAAGAACTGATGAGCTGGCTGCTGCACGGTTGCAGTTTATTAGATTCTAAGTCATACTGGAGGATCTCCCCTTTACTGTTAAATTTGGTGAGTGTTACTGATTCAAGTAAATGAACCATAGCAAATATATAAAAAAAATCTTAGCCAAAGAAAGACGTATAAATCAGAACAATTGCTTCTTAGTAGCACCAGTTTCTCACCCAAAACTACACAGCATTGGGGAATCACATTAAAATAAAAAGTTTTATTTTCGTAAAGACTTTCAAAGTATCTTAGCAATCATTTGTTGCTTGTCATCTTGAGAATTTTGTATCCTTTTGTTCAATTTAATGATTTATGATTTTATCAGTTTTTTGATCAGTTTAATGATTTATGATTTTGTTAATAAAGAAAGTCTTCATGGTATTAAACTGATAAATTGACTTGTATGGTTCTTTTTTCTCATCTTTAAATGTGAGAAATAAAAGTATATTTTCCAAGATTTCATTGTTTTCTAACATTCTGTGATTCTAACAATTTGTTGGGCAACTTCATATTAGCTTCAAAATCCAGTCTTCTGCTTACTGCATGAATACTTTCTTTTTCTTATTCTTTTTTCTGTGTGACATCTCTGCCAGAGGGTCAAGCAATTTTAGCTTGAAAAATCTCTTATTAAAGAATACCTCTCGGGAAAGATAACTCCACCATCAGGTATTTTTTAATTATGAAACTGTTCTTTATTTTGAGACAGAACTTTTCTAGGTAATTTTTACCCATTTGTTCAAGTTTTTCTGCCTGAAGAAAAAGTGTAATGCTTCTTTACGCTGACAGCCTATCAAATATCCTCAGCTGTCATAGCTACTCTAGGCTTCTTCACTAAGCAAAGCACATTCAATTCCTGCAGTCATAAACTTATGTCACAATATTGCCAGACTGTAAGATTTAATAGTCTCCTCTGAATCCAGAATTAACGACCCTCAATAAAGGTATTGTATGTCTTTGCAAAAAACAAACAAACAAACAAAACCTAAATATGACTCTATACTATGGATAGTATAGAGTATTTTCATGTATTTAATTATTTCATTTTTTCAAGATAATAATTGTGATTTTGAAGTTATAAAATTAGCTCTTGATTTCATTGTATAAAACAGTACTTGTGAACTTTTGTCTCAGCATTTTATCAGTTTTTTGATCAAAATTATTGTCATTGAGTCATATGTATTTATTCTCATTATCTGGTTATTCTATATGTGATGGTGTGTAGAACCCTGTGTAAGTTCACTTGTAAGGATAGTTTTATCAATAATTTCTGTGTTTAAATTTGTGCAGAACATCATTGCCAGATAAGTTTATTTTAAAAACATACTTGAAAAATATCTAACTCAAATGGAAATTTCCTTGACCTGATAATTTTTATGAAGGGGTCATTAATCTATATATAAACATATAAACTACCAGGACTCAGGAGGCTGAGGCAAGAGGATTGTTGCAAGTTCAAGACCAGCCTGAGCTATTAAGTGAGCTCAAGGGCAGCCTGAATTGTCTAGAGAGACTGTATCAAAAAGACAAAATAATAATAATTATAAAAATATCCTGACACATGTATATATTTGTGTTGATAAATTATTTTATCTATATGTAATTATTTTGTTTGTATATAATTGAGAATTATTTTAAATTAGTAACACCAAAATTAACCATGGTCATAAAAACATAAATTATATTTATATTTATTTTTTAAAGTTAATGATGACTATCTGAGATAATTAAAATGAATTTAGGAACATAAAATAAATTGTCTTGCAAACTTAAAGCTGAGAAAATTATGCAGTTGACACTTTACTTATAATGAAAGAAAATTTTGTAGAATGTCTAGCATATAACCTATATTATATGCATAGGTACCATTAAGAGACTTTTGCAATAATAATCATCTCGTTTGGTTACCATTTCTGTATCGTCAGTTTGATTTGGCAGTTCAAAGTAAAATAAAGAAACATTTTAAAAATTCTATTTCAAATTCATTTCCAGAACCTCTAAGTGGAGAAATTTGCTCCATTGAATACCAATTAATCATAGTAAAAACAGATTTTTACTGAGAATTTGGGTTTGACTGAAAGCTTTCAAGGGAAAAACTTCCTTATTTTGATTATCTGTGCAAATCTGTCATTTTGTTCTATCACAATGATTTTAGATAAAATGTCTTTATCACAGGATTTTTGTTATTCTACTGAAGCTCTCAATTAGCCATTAAGTGAGTTGACCAAACTATTTTAATGTCTCAAATGGCTAATTTTTGCCATTTATAAGTTGTTTTTGGTACTATTATTAAAGTAAGTATTATGTCTTCTAGAATGGTCAGGGCAACATTTCCTATGCTAAGAGAAATAGGAAAATCTCTTTTACAGGCAAAAGTCGGTCAGTTCTATGATTAGGATTGGAAAGAAATTTGAGATAGTAAATTTCCATTCATGGGTTTACATAGTTATATTTTCCCTCAAAAAGTTTAATTCATAATCAGCTGAAGGAGGCCCACCCTTTTTATGATGTCACCAATTGGCAGGTAGTGCATTGTGAAGTCACAAAATACTTTATGCATATGAAATGGCATCACCATGAAAGTCTTCTTCCTGTCGAATTCCGGCACCTAAGAACATTTCATGTCAAGTCAGTGGGTAAAGAAAAGGGGAAAGTCCTCCCCTTTTCTTCTCTCAGGAATCTGTCAGTTGTAGTCTATCTAGTTTTTGAAATGCCCGCTGGCATTTCTTTAGAGATTCATTTGGTTCTTAGATTGCATGGTTTTCCTCTTGAGACGACTGGTCAGGAATATTGATGTACAGCATCTTGTCAGGTCTGAGGTAGTACAGAAGTGAATCCATACACTGGTGTTTACTGATCATGACACGTTTCCAACATGTCCAAGGTGTAGTGTTAGAATGGCCCTGGGACACAGTTCAGAGTTAATACTCCGTGAGGAGCACTCGCCATCTGCACAATTCAGCACACACCAAACCCCAGCTTCCACATGGTGCTGCTTCCAGGCAGGGAACGTTTTTAAAGACACTGAAGACTGGGTTCAGGAACAGCACCACATGCCATCACTACAATGACATATTGGTGGTCTTTGTGATTCTTGTCTCAAGCTTCTTTTGACAAGTTCACGGAAGAAATGTTTCACTGCATTACACCACAACTCCTAGCCCTAAGCAATTAAGCCTCATGTCCACAGCACAAAAGAGGATCAGCAGAAAGAGATTTCACTTTTTCTCTGCAGATCCAGGCAAAACTTTTCTAGCTTTTGGGGGACTTTAGTTTTCCCTCCTGTGATAATAGACAATGGTAACAATCCTGGTCTGAAATCTGTATGATTATTACGGTCTCCATGAGTCCTTGGTTCAAACCACCAGTCATGCCATTGGGATCTACACACCTGATAGCTGAATGTGAGGGGCATTTAGGTTAACAGTGGAGATCAAACTCAATGAGTATCAGTTGTAGTTCTGAAGCAATTATAATAATGGCAATTGTGGTTCATCTTGCTAATCATTCTTTTGCTAAACTCTGTTGGGATCTCTGCAGAGCACTAAGACATTGAAAATGCTGCTTCTTCAGCATCTATGGAGAAGATGAATTTCATGCGTATCAGGCAGATTGCACAGTCATGGTGCTCATCATAGCTGCAACGCTATCACACAATGACAGCCTCCAGCTGGTACCATCAGAATCTGCATCGGAGGAGCTTATAACCAAATGTGCCTAGCATTTATGTGTCCTTTCTCAATTTCCTTCCTTAGTTTCCTTTCACAGATGAGGTCTATAGAGAGGTCTGAAAGTTTACCTTGGCTAAAACTCTCTCTCTCTCCTGTCCCTTTCTCCCTCCTTCTCTACTTCTTGAGACAGCATCTCACTATACAGTTCAGGCTGGCCTTGAACTCACCATGTAGCTCAGACTGACCTTGAACGCCTGCCTCCCTAGTGTTGGGAATACGGCATGCACCACCACACATTTTCTTGATTTATCTCTTACTGATAAATTCTTACACTTCCATCTCCACTCTGGGTCTGCTTGGTGGGGAACCCAAATAATGTGAGGAGATTGAAATTTGTATTCTATTTTAGTTGAATACTTACAGTATTTATATAAGAATTCATTCATGCATGAAATAAGAATATAATTCTTCCTACTTGAATTTTGTTGTGAGGATAGAGTAGCTCAAATGTTTAAATGATATAAAATAGTATAGGAGATTGTCTAATTGGTTTTCATCTTTGTAATTATATTAAGAATATTTCAAAATGTACAACTAAATTTTGATTTTGTATTTAAAATTTTTCATTGGTTTGCAACTGAGAAAGGCTTACAAGAGAGGTATTTGAACTCATTTTTTCAGTTTGTGTTTTTCAGTTATATCTTGAGTTCACTGTAAAATTCAATGACCTCAGATTTGTTTATAAGCATCTTTCTTTTCCAACTTCTTCTCCTACAGGTTCATACCATTCTTTTCTACAGGCCCTTGGAAGGAATGTTCATGCTTTCTGAAACTTCATGATTTTATGAGTGGCTTAGTTGTATTTTGGCCTTGGAATAATTTTCACTACAACTTTTCTTCAAAAAATCAATATTTTGAATTCAGTTGATGTTAGATTGCTGTACTTTGTAGTATGTAGTTTTAAGGGTAGAAGTAACATGCAGTAAAAGGAAACACAGTCTAGGTTTTTCCCTTGTTTTAAACATTTATACTGTGTTTTCCAGTTACATTCTGAAAAGATAAAAAGCAAGTTATAAATTTATTTCTTTGCAAAGAATTACAGTATATTAATTTAAAATGTATTATAATGATAAACTTGCAATACAAGAAATAATTAACTATGAATTCAAATATATTAGAAATATTAATTTCAGCATACATTTTGAAACACACACAGATAAATATATATTATATTTTGTGAAACATACATACATATATTTATAAAACATGAACTCAAATTAATGTGAAAGCCATTAGAATTGAATATGCCAATATATTTTAAAAGTGAGCTCAAAATGCTATAGTTTAGAAATATGCATCTGTTCCCCTTCCAATATTTCATAAAAGATATTTGAAACAGAACTAACAATGCTGACTAAACTGTTATAACAAAATAGCTAATTTCTGTTATAAAAAATAAAAATAAACTCTTCATTTTTTAAAATTGCTAATTTTTGTAGCAATCTTAGATTTACAAAAATATAGTCCTATATTGACCTCATTCAATTTTCCTAATTGTTCACATCTTACATTTCTATGATGCATTCATGACCACTTATGGATTCACAGATAGACACATTATCATGAAAGCCGGTAGTTTATTCATAGTCCCTAATTTTTAAAATCTAATGTTCTTTTCCAGAATTATATCAGAAATACCATAGTTCATTTAATTGTCATTTCTCTATAGGCTCTCCTTGTCTGTGACATCGTCTGGGATTTTCTTTAATTGATGTCCTTGACAATTTTGAGGCATGCTAGTCAGGCATATTTCAGGATATTCCTTTATTAGAATTCATCATGCTTTTTCTCATGATAAACTTAGGTGATCAGTTTTGGGGAGGAAGATGACAAAAGCAAAGTGCTATTTTTATCATGTCACTTCAAGGGTGGTGTCAACACGATTCATGAGTACTGATGTTGAGGTTCACTACCTGGTTGAAGTATTTATCAGTTTTTCCTCTGTAAATTTATACTTGCTCTCCCTCCCCACGGATGCTGGTATGCCTTTGGAGGTATAATGGTCTATACATTCAAAATTATGCTCTCCCTAATTAGGAAAAATATCTACATAGATTATCTGGGATTCTTCTACACCAGAGATTTATCTGTTCACCACAATTTATTTTGTTCTATTCATTTATTTTATCCTTATGATATAATTTTTTATTTTCTAACTAGAGGTTATTTTTTAAAATATTTTTTGTTTTTTAGTTTTCCCAGTTGGTTCTTGTGTCCTCTGGTATACTTTCAGAGTTGTATATATATATGTTTTCTCATAGTACTTTCTTGTTTTCTCACAACAGAAAAACACATCAAGCTCAGTCTGAGGTATTTCCTGTCCTGTTCCTGGAATCAGGTATGGTCTCAACAGATTTGATGCTTTTGATTGGAAAGTGGTTTTGCAAACAAAAATCTGGGTATTAAACATGCTTACTGCTACTGAGAGTCATTCATTTATGTGAGTATGTGAACTTGGTACACATGTATAAGTAATCACTTGTAGATGTATTAAGATAAATATGAGTCCTTACTGATATTTCAACTGAATTTATTATTACATGAACTATTCTAACCTCCTTCTATAGCTTATCTCCAAAGCTCACACTAACAGTGTGAAAGCTAGACCTCAGAACTCTCCATCCATTTATTTATTCTATTGCAGTCCGTGTACTCTACAGTCATAAAATTGTTAACACTTTGCCCTGTGGCAAACAACTTTCTATACTTCACTTAATATCTTCCATTCTTGTGCCTTTAGTATTACATGAACATGTCATTTCCAAAGTTACTGAAGTCATCACTTTTTACATTACCTTCTTCTGTGAGGTTGCTGCATATCTTTGAAACTAATTAGATAATCTCATATTAATTTGCATGCATTAAGGTTTGTTCTTTGTAGCATAAAATTCTATACATTTTGATTAATGCATAGTGTAATACATCTACCATCACAATATCATACAGAATATTCTTACTATTCTAAAAAACATACTGATTCTTCTATTTAATACTCTGAGTAGTAGAAAAGAGAAAATGTAAGAATGTGTGATGGTGCATGCCTATAATCCTGGTACTAAGTAGGCAAGAGTTCAAGGCCAGTCTTAGCTACATATTAGGACCCTGTCTCAGAAGGGAGGGAGGGGGAAAGAAGGGAGGGAGGGAGGGAGAGAGAGAGAGAGTTTAGCCTATGGAAAATGTTCCCATTTTATCTTTTCTGTTTTTTTCTGTTTTCTGGGACTAGGTTGTTCACACAGACCTGGAGAAAGTTTGCACCATCTAACTTTCCAGTACTTAACTGTTAGACTCTTTCATACAGGTTTCAGTTCTTGGGCAGTATATGATAAGCTCAAGCATTTGCTCATTAATTTAAGAACCTTAAAACTCTACACTTGAGTCATGGATAGGTTTTTATTCAATATTTCCCATCAGGTTTGCTCTGAATTAACTTTCCTTGAATTATTCTTAGAGGAAAATTCTCTGTCTTCAGAGTATAAACATAGAAGCAAAGCTGGCCAGAATCATGTTGCCTTACATTAGAAACTTTGTGATCAAAGAAATTAAAAAAGCATCTGTAGAACCTCTAGAACCTCATCAATCAGGAACATAATGACAGCTTTTATTGCATGGAGGTATAGAATGTAAGTAGGTATTGGAAGAACTGTAGGAAAACTTCCAAGAATTTGTTTGTCATCAGTACTGTAAGAGGTTCTTCAGAATTCTGCCTCTATCATGTATGATTCACATAAGCAAATAACCTATTACAGCTGACCCAGTCCTTGGCACTTAGTGCAAAGCTGGAATCTGAGATTTGATCACCTATGGTTTTGTGGTCCATGTGGTTGTTGAAATAATACCATTCCCAGAAAGCCAGGAAAGGACATCTGTCCCAGGTCTGGACACTTAGAATTGCATACCCTTGACTCCTTTGCAGTTTGGAAAGCCAACTGCCACACGGACCAACCCAAGAGATTTAGTATAAATTCTGATACTTTAACTGGAACATTTATAATTTTTAAAAAACCTTTCTTCAGAATTCTTGTATTATTAAAGGTGTTATAATCAACATGGAAATTTCCAACTTGACCATCCTTAAGAAGACTTGTGTGATAGTTAATTGATTATGTCAACCTGAGTAGAATCATCCAACTAAATTGGACCAACATGGTACACTGAGTGCCTGAATGGATTTACTAAAGACAGAAGACCCAGCTAGGTGGGCTTTCCTCTGAATGGAATAATGGGGAAATGAGGAATGAAGGCTCTCTTCTGCCTTTTCAGAGGAGCTGCAGTCTTCACCTTTACCTCCTATGTCACCTGGTTTCTAGCACAAACTTTTCAGTCTTCTGCTTGGGCTCCTGTTACAGACCCATGCAGGATACTACACTGGGCTCCAGGCCTGAGACTGGATCCTTTGCTCTCCAGCACACAGACAATCACACTTCCACTCTTCCACACCTGCCTCCATGGATGGCCATCATAAGCCAACCTTGTAAATCCTTATATATTTATATATTTTGCATTAAATCTGTTTCTCTAGTGAGCACTGTCTGATATAACTTGCCTTAGGTTAAAGAATAAATCATCATGCTGCCACATTTCACCTCGGGTGAACCGTGGAGGAATGCTGAGTGCTGACCACATGATTTGAACACCAGTATCTAATTATTCTGTCATGCATCAGTGTATAAGAAAATTCTAGTAACAAAGGTTAAAAAAATGCACTCTTAGTCAAATTCAAGTGGTCTTTTCTATGACTTTCAATCACACTGTCCTTAAAATGAATATGTTTGTATGTGCAAAATCAGTACATTTTAACTTAAGAATTATTGCCACTCTAAATATGCATACTCTTCGTAGTGCATATAATGTATGAAATATATAGGAAATTGCTAGATTAGTTTGGTTTTAAGGTTATCCCTGTGTTCAAGAGCATGTTTCTTAATGAAATTAAACTTTAAGAGGACAAATTACAAAACCAAAAACAGTTTGGAAAATAATTAGCAAGAAATACAATCATACAATGTAAATACTAGATAAGGCAAAAGAAAAGCAGATTAAACACATTCTCATTCCAGTTAGATTATTTGTGGCTAGCCTTTGAGGAATATTATCCCTGAAGCCTATAGATAGTCAATGTACTCTTTTAAGTGATTTTTAAAAATAACTCACTTCTAGGGAAAAGAAAATACATAAATTCATATTTTCTTCATCTGATCAACTTGGAGTCTTAAATACAATATAGTTAAATAAGGAAGAAAAGCTTACTAATTTGCAATTGCACTATTTTGTACTTTATGACTTTGTATAAAATCTGTTTCCAATTCAATACTGGTTTTATCATTCAATAGGTAGTAGCATTCCAATCCCTCAGCCCTCCTAAGCCTGTGATTTCCTTTGTAAAAATAATGTTTTTTTCTTCTTTTAAAATACTGTTGGAATGATGAAAAAGTAAATCAGTATTTGGGCAGCTACACACTTGTCTTTTCACCATTTCAGACTGGGGAGGTTCATCTGTGTTTCATGCAGGCTGAAGAAGAGACGTAGTACTGTGTCCTGGATGAGACATCTTATTGGGCTTCTCAGCCATGGTCCATCTGTTTGGCTGCTCTTGTAGCTCCCCAGCCACTGTGCACTTGCAGCAGTCTTTGCTCATTTATTTCTCATTCTCACAGCAATCCTCAGCTGCTGAATCTACATTTATACTAAAATACACTGTGTCCATGTGCCAGCAACAACCTTGGTTATGCAAGTTTTATGCACTGACCAGATTCTAACTTGGCTACAGAAGTTAGTTACATTGGGGTATCTGAGATGCACTCATGCTAGGGTCCTGCTGACACAGAACCTAATATCTCCCAGATCTCTTTACACTGCAGCCTGAATCAGTCTTGTGCTTTCACATTTCATACATTTTGTCTTAATTTACTTATGTTTAAACATATTGATGAAGCAGTTTTGGACAGTAGTGCAAGATACCAAAAATCCTTTTAAAATTTTTTTTAAAAATAATAAACATAACAATGAAACCAAGTTTAAAAACAAGTTAGTAAGACAATTATAATATTTGGCATCTATGTGGTAGTTATTCAGAGTACAAGTCATAGGCCTTATATTTTGTCCAAACAATATTAACACAAAACTTTCAAGGAGCCAGGGAATTAGCTCAGAGGCACAGATGCCTGCCAGGTGATTGTGATGTCCTGAGTTCAATTCCCAGGACAAAAACAAACAATCAAACAAGCAAAAACCCAACAATGCTTTCAAGGAACTAACAGAAGCTAGCTGTATAACCATATTAACTATCTTGTGTACACATATTTTTTCCCTTTCTCCTTTTCTCCATCACAGTTTGTCTTTCTTTTTGAACAGTTTATTCTTAATTCACAATATTTATTGTTCATTTTGGATACTATTTACTTGTTTAGTTTCTCACACTAGTGAGACAATACAATATTTACACATGTGGTTCTGATTTATTTCACTTTTGTATGGTTTTGAGTTTCATCCATTTGCCTCTTAAAGTCTACAGTTTATCCTTTATAAATGATTAATACTACAGCTTATTAAAAACACATATTTTTTATTCATTCTTTGATTGATGGACATTTAGGTTGTTTCCAAATTTACCTATTACAAATTATGCTGCTATAAAGATGGGTGTACATATGTGACTATGGTATGATGTTTTTAATTCTTCCAGGAAGATACCTAGTAGGAGAATATGTAGGTGGAATGGGACCTCTAATCCTGCTTTTCCAAGGAGTCTCCACACTGATTTCTACAGTGGTTACATCAGTCTACACTCACACTAACTGTGGAGAAGGATTCCTTTCTCCCCACGGCCCCTCCAGCGTTTGTTATTGATTGGTGTCTTGATGGTGGTCATTCTTTCTGGGGTGAGATGGAATCTCAGTATTGTTCTAATTTGCATGTTTCAGATGACCAGTGATGTTGAACATTTTTTCATATATTCATTGTCATTTGTATTTCTTCATCTGAGAAGTGTGTATTCATCTCAGAGGCCCATTTTTGGATTGGGTCTTGGAATTTGGGGTTCTGATTTTTTTCAATTTTTGTATGATCTAGATATAGATTCTTTGTCTGAGGGAAAGCTGGCTATAATTTTTTCCTACTCTTTGAATTGTCTTTTCACTCTGTTGATGATTTATTGTGTTGTGCAGAAACTTTTTAATAAGGTGATATCCCATTTGTTGATTCTTTGTATTTTCTGCATTTTGTTCATGAAGTTTCCGCCTACATCTATGTCTTTGAGATTTCTGTCTATTTTTTTTCTCCCAGTAAATTTATTGTTTATATTCTAATATTTAGATCTTTGATCAATTTTGACTTTAGTTTAGTGCATACTGATAGACGTGGGTCTAGTCTTGGTCTTCCCCATGTGGAGAACTAGTTTTCCCAGCACCATTTATTAAAGAGATTGTCTTGCTTCAGAAATCTCTGAAAAGGGTTTGCAGCAAATTAAGTGAACTCCAATTATACATGGAATGATATTTGGCAATTTAAGTAAGTCTAACTTGAAAAGTATAAATATCAATTGAATAAACATATAACTTAGCTTAATTGATACAATTTATTATTTATATAATGCTCTACATATATAATATATATATGTATATATATATATATATATATATATATATATATATATAACAAAAATTCAGGAAACTGAGTTAGGTCTATATATGAAATGTTTTTTAATTCGTGTAGTCTTCTCCTTAGGGTTACTGGCTTCTCTGAGTACCTGGTTATGAATCATAGCCCCTGGCAATTTTAATTTCTCTGAGTACCCTAGTTGTGAATCATAGCCCCTTGTATAAATGATTCTGTCCTTCCATATTAATATAACTCAAGAAATATAATACAACATAATATGTATTAAAATATACCCCAAGAACATTTGCTTCTCTAAAGTTATCTTTTTAAATATTGAAATGGCAGACATGGTGGAGAGAAGAATAGAGTAGTCATATATCCTGATAACTATTATCTGAAAGAGGAAGAACTTGGTACATGAAAGACTTAGACAGAAGGTACCAAGTCTGAGTTCTACATGAGGAAATTAGTGATACCATGTCTTACAATTAAAACTAAAAAAATTGAAAAAAAGGCTGGATACATAGGTCCCTGTGAAGGTCCAAGTCTAATCCCCAGTGCTGAAAATAATCTTAATAAAATAAAAGAGGAAGAACTTCTTTTAGGAGGTTTGTTAAACATGGCCATGATATACTTACCAGTTCCTGATGTCTCATTTATTTAGTATTTTTGACTTCAAGTGACAGTAGCAGCTCAAAGTACTTTCCTTTAATCTTTTAAAATGATGGTGTCATCAATGGCTACTTCATCATTACCTGGGCAGTGAGTACAACAATGCTGCAAGTAACTCTAAAGAAACAAGAGAATCTTGTTTAAAATCCTGAAGTTTCACACCATACCAAAGAAGCATACTTATTAAATCCAAAGGAATCATTTAAAATATGTAGTGAGATTTTTTTTCTGTTATCAAAGGTTATGAATTTAGATTTGTTCAGATGAGATTCCAAAAGACTTGAAAAGGGTGTCACTTTCAGCAAACTATTTCACAACTTGAATACCTAATCCATTACAAAAAAAGCAAACTTCTTTAAATATTTCCCAACATCACTAAGAATAGATTTGTAAGGAAGTTGTAAGAATTTATTGCACCCAGGTAATTCTCCAGGTATACATACAAATTGCTCAATGCCAAATATCTTTAAATACATTTATACCATATTTTAAATGATCTAAAATTAGTAGACAAAACACACTAGAATATTTTTAGTCCAATATATACCCAGTTTCTCTGTAAAACCTCACAGACTTCTGATATATTAGCCTAGTATAACTGAAATTCAATAATTATCTAGACTTTAAAAAATTTTGCAACTGAATAAAGTTTAATAACATTTTATAAAGAATGCTCATAGTTGCATACTGCTAGGAAATTTGTTACACATAAGTTTTCACATTTTCTTTCCTTCATCTATCATTCTCTTGTGGTATATTAATGTTCAAAAATTTCACCTTTTCATGAAGTTCTCAAAATCTCGAAATTTTTTTAGAATTCAATTCAATTTCTTTACAGTACAGCTGAATGTATCTTCTTTGGACAAGTGTGTTCTTTTCTTTTTCATCTGTCTGCTCTGCCTCTGACTGGCCATAGGGAAAGCTACAGGGTAGGAAAGCTCAAAGGATCAATGAAAAGAAAATTCAGATATTTAGTAAATTGTGTTCTGGTCAGATGTATTTAAAAATTTTAAACTAAGAATTTTTTAAATAGCTGGAAATAATATCAAGGAAGTTAAATAATTCTCAGTAAATTTGAAATGTTTTGTTTTTGCTAAGATGTCTACATCCTTAATATAAAACTTAGAAATGGTATATTTTGTTTTGTTTGTTTGATATTGCAAAAAAACACTGCAAAATTTCTGTTGTGGTCTTGCTTTGAAATTTCATGAATCAAACCTTAATGGGTGTCAAAAAGAGAAGTATCTCTCTGAAGCTGTATGAATCTTTTAATGTCCCTGTTATACTACTTTTCAGTGATTATCAGTATCTGTAACAAGAAACTCATCTTAATACTGCTGCCTGGGGCCAGGTAACCTTATCTCCTCTGCAGGATACTGTTACATTCAGTTGGTAAAACAGTAACTTAGGCAGAGTAATTATATGTTCCTTTTTGTCAATTTCAGTTTAATTTGAGATTAGCATATTTTTTCTATCAATAAGGAACTTTTGATGAGGAAAATTCCAGAACTGAACAAATAGTGAGCAGTCTAACACATGACAATATTTATCACTTGCTTTTACTTTTGAAGGGAGTGAACTATATTTTTCTGGAATATAAAATAAAAGAGTTCATTCTCAGTAAGGAGCGTTTCTTGGAAGTATGCTCCCAATTCCAGAATAAAGATAGGGAAATTTAAAATATCATGTAATGTATCTAAAGTATAGGTTTTAGAGTCAAGAACACGTTATCTTGGATTAAAAGTCACATAACAATAATAAGCACTTTTATTGAGCATTTTCTATGTTACACACATTGTACTACATTATTTAAATGTATAATTATTTGATGCTTGTATTTATCTTATGAACTTGCTATCATCTTTATTCTATTATTCTCAGTATAAAATTGGTGACTAAAGACTAAAGAGTTAAATATATGTTACTTATGTGCATGAAACAAATAAACAGTAAGTAATAACTTGCAATAAAGTAAAGAGCAAGGGGACCCGATGTGGCACCCAAGTCCATGCTCCATGACTCACCCATTCATATCCTCTCATGTGTTCCACCAGTCTCCTTGGTGGAAGCCAAAGTCAATCAAGTTGGCATTTTACCCTGTGATAGTTAACTAGCTGTGTCAGTGTCAGTAAGGAATGCCCAAATAAATTGGATCAACATAGTTCTGTGGGTGGAAGACCCACCCTAGGGAGGCTTGTTGTCTACATGGTATAAAAGGGAAAGCAAGAAGGAAGGCTCATTTCTGTTTCTTCAGAAGAGCTCCAGTCTTTGCCTTCACATTAAATATCATCTCCTGGCTTCCAGCTCAGACTCCGCAGCCTTTCAGTGTACTCTTCAGCCTTCAAGCTCAGACCTTTTAGTTTTCCATGCAAATCTTCAGCCTCTTGATGGTGATATGGACTTGCACAGAGACGCTACACTGAGCTCCAGGCCTGTGACTGGAACCTTTGAATCTCCAGCCTACAGAGAGATGTGCTGTACTCTTCCATGCCTGTCTCTATGGGTGGTCTCTGGAAGCCAAATTTGTGAATTCTTATATATTTTTATGTCTTGCACTAAATCTGTGTTTCTAGTGATCACTGAGTGATACATACCCTCGCTACCTTGAACTTCATACCCAATACACGTGGTAAAATTTACCCATACAAGTGGTAAAATTATACTTAATCTAGAAAGAAACATGATGTCATTATTTCACCTAACATGATATAATTATCCTGTTACAACTCAAAATGCAATGACTCCTTTCTCAAAGTTTCAGTAATTCCTCTTTTTTTCAAAGATCCAAGTCAAAGATTTTTCTGAGGCTCAAAGCAAACTTCTTCTCTGTAAAAATAAACCAACAAAAGAAACCAGTTCCAGAATTCTAAGCTGTGAAGGCACAGAGTAAATGTTAAGGCTGAAGGCTCTGTGTCCAGCACCCAGGGGTCACACAGTGGTAAGCAGTGAGTCACAGTGAACAGGGTTTTTCTGTTGGGTCAGCACCATTCATGGTCTGCAGTTTTTCTTAACAGACATTGTATGTTCCTGGCGTCTCCAAATTCCTAGAGTCTCTGCTGCACCTTTGATTTCATCTCACAATTCCAGTTACTGTCTTTTGAGAGACTCCCTGCCTGACTTTCCAGGCCTGCTTTTCTAATCTGAGTGGAAACCTCCCTGATCCAACAAAATCATGCATTCTACATGCTAGTAAAACCAACATCATGTGAATGACACCAAAGTTTTCTGTGTGTGAAAGCTGAAGCCAGGGCTCTCAGTACATGTCATGAGAGGCCTCTGAGTGCCTGGATTGCTTTTCCCCATGAGGCTCATCTTGAGCAGGGACCTATGGGCTTTCCATTCAAATGAAGTATTAAGGCCACCCTGAGCCCTCAATGCACAGGGTATTATTGACTTTGGAGTTGCCTTGTGGGACTTTTGTTGTTGTTTTTGTTCTTTCAAAATTTAGTTTCTTTTCAATGGCGATGATCTCTTTCACAACCATATTTCCTTTGGTTCAAATTTGAAACAAATGTTCTTTCTAGAAAAAAATTTGAATTTTTTCAAATTTTTCTGCCTGTTTTTTTGTTATTGTTGTTAACAATTGTCAGTGTAAGTCTGACTACCAGCAGGCAGCAGTACACATGACACAGTTCAAATGTTGGGCTGTCTTGGTGTTTCCTTCACCAGATCTGTTGGTCTGCCACCCTTAATCTTAACCCCTGGCAAAGTATCGGGACATGAGCAAATGTAGACAAATTTTCTGCCAGAGTGCAACACATTCGGCCTCTAGGAATGGAGTCCTTGTTCCTGAGCAAAACCTCATGAGCTTGGGTGGTTAGCTAATCCTCTGAGTTCTGATTAGCCACCCAGCAGGTTTTGTTTGCAGATTTCTAAGGCTTCTCCAGTCTCCATCTCCAAACCTTGCCAGACTCTTTGCTGAAACCATTTCCAAAGACTTCTAAACCTCACCATTAAGGCATGATAAAAATACTAGGTAATAGACCTACCAATTATGCTTTCTGGCTTATTATTCTATATGTCAGAGAATCAAAATGTGCCATCATATCTTATAAATACATGCACTTAATTATGTGCCAGTCAAGAGATATCATTGAAGAAAAAAGAACCAAAATGTTCCTTAGTTCACTTAATCAGAATAGCAATTGATAATGTATCCTGGGAAGCTCACATAATCTCCAGGTGAGCTCCAACCAGGATTCTAGGTCACCCACTAAAAATACACCTGAACTTTACTATGGGAGGTTAGAGTGAGGATCCACTGCAGCCTCTTGGGCACAGAAAAGGTATCATGCCACTGTCTTCCTCCTTCACTGCCACTGCCTCTCCAAAGCTGATGGATTTTGTTGATTCTACTCATTACTTTCCAATCTAGTACTCTTTTAGATGCCAGAGGAAGGCTAAATCCAAGGCAGTTTGGAATAGGATAGTTTAGGGATAAACCTTCCCAAAGCTCCATGACAGCATTTATTCCTCAGTGTCCTAGGGTCTTTTATGGTTGTACTCAGAGTGCTTCATGACTAATTCGTAAGTAGATATTCTTTAATGTGTTTCTATTACCCACTGTGGTATGCTATCTTTAGTCGAGAGGCTATGTCTGACACACTTTGTGTTCCCCAAGAATCCTGTGTACTTCCCATACACAATAGATGACCATTGCTTTTGGTAATTTGAAAGAACTGAACATCTTTGTTGGAATGAGGGTCAGACTGAGATAGAGTTACCAAAATCATTCCTGTCAGGGCACATGGGAAATCAGATTTCTTGTTTCGTGCTCCAAAGCTAACTAATTATTGTAGATGAATAAAAATAATGTGCTCCTCCTCTCTATACATAGACAAGCCTTCCTTGTAAATCCAATTGTATGATGTTTGAAAAGGGTATGTTGCCTTTATTCATGGACATAAAAAGTAAGGGTATTAAAATCTCACTAGGTAAAGTAAAAAAAAAAAGCTTTAAAATTATAAATATTGAGACTAATGGCTAATACTCATTTATTATCATTTTTCTATTTCTGGAAGGTGACAAAAAATGAAAGCAGAATCCAAAAGACTATGAAAGGCTGCGTGTCTTCAGTGAACTGAATTAATTAGGGATTCTTTTTATTTCTGTTACATTTGTACTTACCTCTTCCCTTGGCATTTACCTTGGTACAAATGTATGACATGTACAAAACTGAGAACTGTGTTTTTTTTTTAAATTTTATTTTGGTCATTGTGAAATGATTACAGATGCCATCCCATCATCTTGGATCATTTTTGACTCAGAGTAGGTACTTCAAAAAATAGGGTCATTCCAGCAATAAGTCAAAATGTTTTGTGGAATGAATATAGAAAAGAGAGCTAGTACAGGAAATAGAGTCAGTGAAATAGGCTCTCCTTTGAAAACTTCCCATGAAAAAGTGGAGATGAACTCGATCAAGATAATTTTGATTTTGCTTTTTTCAAAAGATGAAATAAAACACCAAATTTATACATTAATGGTATGATATAGAAATTATTGATGACATAAGCAAGTGTGTAGAATTATATGAATAAGAGAGAACTGCTTATAGCACAGAGGAGGAATCATCTCTCTCTAAGCTCCAAAGATGTCCACCTCTATGAGGGGAAAAGGGGACACTGAATGTGTTTGTAGACAGTGATAAATAATGAGTAAAGAAGTGAGCTTTCACAAATTGTGTACTTTTCTACAGGATAGTAGAAAGCAAGCAGAAAGACAATAGTAGAAGAGGTTTGGTATTTTGTAGGATGTAAAAAAGATATAAGAACTGAGTCAGGGAAATAGATTCAGATTATTAATCAGGATCAGGGTTTCCTTGAGTTCGCAGTTGAGAATCTCCTGAAAGGAGTTGTGATTACACACTGCACCTCTGCCATGTTCAGCTGGGTGGGAACAGGTGATAGGTAGGTAAATGAGTTTTGCTCTTGTAGGCTTTTTGTGACTGAAGAATAATCATGCAAGAAGGGGATATGGGTGTGAAGAGTTTAGCCCAGTAGTTGTGAAACTAAGCCAAGCAGTGGGCATATAGAGTCTTCTCTGTCAGCATGCAAGCCAAAGGCAGGAGTTGTTTTATTATAAAGTAAAACATCAGTGCAGGTTTAGTTGCATTGTTGGCACTTTGAGATAAACAAGTGGGTTTTGGATTGTAGTTTGGGTGCTCACCTCTAAAAGTTTTACCAACACTGGTTTAGAAAAAGGAATGATTACAGTAATAGACAACGGAATTAAGTAAACTAAAGAAAACATTCATGAGATGGTAGATACTTTTATTTTGTACAATTAGTTACTTGAGTTTAGAATCTCATGTGGTGAGAACACACCAAACACAGAGAGAACAAAGTAAATTTCTTTTGCTTTTAAATATTATGTCTAAAAACAAGCAAAACATATCAAGATACAGAGATATGCACAGATACACACATAATTAAAGTTCTAATACTATCTGATCCTTTCACATTTCTGTTTCAAGAAGTTGTTTGGAAAACTGAAATTCCAGACAGCCCTGGTCACCAAGTAAATCATTTCTTTTAATGAGAGAGAAAGGTGAGATATATTCCTATCGTCAGATTCAGATGGACTGTTTGAGTGGTGGAATGTGACTGCTAACAAAGAAAGTCAAATAAACAGACACATCCCTGAAAAAAAGAAGAGAAAACAGTCTGGAGAATCAAATGTTTGGTGCTGCAGTTGTTACATTCCTTTCATTTATCATTTCAAGCTGCATTATTTTGGTGGTTTCTCAGCTGTGAGACTACTGGTGCTGATGCAGAGATAATGAAATACTGAAAATCCCAAACAGCAGACATGTCTGTAACTGGTAATGGGCATCCTCCTTCAGTTATTAACTCCAATTGTGCTGCTTGACTGTTTTTGTGAAGCGATGCCACACATGGTGAATATTGAATGGAAGATAAAGTATCTCATGTCACAAGCGACTGGATTACATAGAAGCTGTATTATAAGATTGCAGGTTGAGGAAATTTCACCTCTTTGAAGCACAGCTCCATGTTCATCAAGATAAAATGTGACCCATATACGTCTCATTCCGTAGAGCTGTGTCAACCTATTTTCACAACAGAACTTGATAATTAACTCACAGATTAAATGGCCAGATAGAACTCTGAGCAGTATTTCAGTGAAGGAATTACTGAGCATTTTTCATGATGTTACTGGGTATTTTTCTAATATAGAATACTCTTGTAGAGTAAAATTGTATCATTGAAAAGCAAGAGTGAAAATATTTGCTGCCTAATTCCTTACTTTTTCAATCTAGTGTTATATTTTGAAGCCATGGGCTGTTTAGTTTCTTAATGACTCTGGGAACTGTAAAGAACATTGTTTCCAAACTGGTAATGACAAAAAAAGGGGTGGGGGACAAAGATTAAGTGTGGAATTTTTCTGCATCTATTTTCCCAGGAAAGAGTCAAGTGAGAGAACCAAAAGGTCTGGAGCAGAATAACTGGCCACTTCTAAGCAGAGATGAAATTAGGGTGAGTGCTAACTTTGGAACTAGGGCAAGGATGCACTCATAGAAAAGGAAGAGCCTAAGAAAATTTCCCTGATGGTGTGCATCTCTAGAATGGGAGAAGCAGTCATGGGAGGAAGGATTTCAGAACAATATGAGGAGACACCTTCCCTTACTATGCAGAAGGGCTGCAAATGCTTCCACTAACATGACAGATCTGCAGAGAAGAGGGAATAGTTAACAAAACCGAACACAGAAGAATCCTGCTTACTCCGGGGACAATGTCAGAACTAAATGGAGTGAGGAGAGAGGAAGCACTGAAACCATATTTTTTATATATTTTTTTATTTTAAATAGAATAAAGTCAACCAAAACAAAACAGTATAAGTGATACAGGATTTCAAAACAAGACAATAGGAAATCAGCAATGGCTGGCTACCTTAATGCCTCTTGTTGTCATAGTAGCTATTTTGGATTTACTATTACTTTGTTTTGAACTCCTGTATTAATCATTTTATTTTTAGTGGTTTTATTCTCTTCTATTTTGTTTGATTTTCCTGTTTTGATGGTATAGTCAGATACTTTGAAACCATATTTTTGAAACCCACTGAATTAGTGCCAACCGAGGATAGCATAGAACTACCCCTACCCCATACATATTTATATAATCAGTCCCCTGCCAGGCTTTGGGAATCTGGATACTAGATATTGTATCAGATACAATTGCTCCCTGAACTTTAGTTCATGTATATTAAAAACTAAAAATTAATCAGAAATTGAATATACACACATGTAATCATACTAAATAAATATTAAATTTGAAAAAAACATACACAAGAAGGCTTTTTAGTATGCCCTATTTTTTGGTATTTTTAAAATTTTATTTTAAAGGGAATAAAAAAAAGTGGAAAGAATAAAGCAGATCAGAACAGGACAATGCAAGCAACGCAGCACTTCACAACAAGGCAATTAGTTATCAACAGTAGCTACCATAATGTCTCTTTCTTTGAAATAGTTGAGTATAGCTTCACATAATATCAAACATAACAAAATAAAATAAAACCATTCAAGAGAATGAAAGTATTACAAGGCATTCTGAACCAAGTAACAGAAAATGAACAATGGCTACTATAATATCTCATTTTTCATAAAAATTTGTTTATATTATTACACATATTAAAATCCAGTAAGATACAACATGATATAACCAATGGTAATAGAAGAACAAAAGCATGTTAGGACTTCAAAACAAAATGATATTAAATCAGCAATGGCTGCCATAATGTCTTGTTTTCTTCAAAGTAACTGTTCATACCATCACACATAAGATCAAGCAAAATGGAATAAAACCATTCCAACCAATGAATGAAAACTATATAAAACTTCAAAGCAATATAATGGGGAGCCATTTTTACCATAGAATCTTATGTACTTGTACCATTTCTTACAGTAGGGAGACTATATGGTAGTTATACATGTGATTTTATTTTGCTTATGAGTATGGTCTCAAGTTGCATCCATTTATTTTCTTTTTAAAGATTTTATTTAAAGAGAAACAAAAGCATGTAAAGGGTAGAGATAATACAGAATTCCAAAAAAAAGACAAACAATAAGAAATCACTAGTTAATAAATTATATCTTGTCCTCTTAGAAATAGTTGTTCAAGTTACAAAATTAAAGCATACAAAGTAGTCAAACAGTGAGAGTGTGAACAGCTACATATGCATGAATCTTTGCATATATTTCTATATTTTCTGTACTAGAGGAAAAAACAAAACTTAGCAAGACAAAACAAAACAAATTCCTATAAAAACATGAAACCAAAAAGTCGTATAAAACCACAGTACAAGGTGATCTACAATGATTACTATGTTGTTTCTTATTATCTTCAATAGAATGACTATATCATCAGGCATAATTGAATATAACAGTATAATTGAGTATAGCAGTAAATAACAATATTAGTAAAATAAAACATTGTAGACAGTATAAAACTTCAAAGGCAGTTAATAATCAAATCAAAGTGGATATTCTAGTGGATCTTGTCATCTTAAGTGCAGTTGCCTATAGTCTCAGACTTGATACTATCAATCATAACAGCTTTGAATAAAATCTATCTATACAAAACAGGGATCCAACAAACCAGATTCCATTATAATCAGTCATGGTAAAACTGTGTAGATTTTACAGAGCTTTAGATTAAGTTAATAGGAAATTAAGGATGATTACCATACTATATCCTGTTATTTTTAGGATTACTGTCTGTGCCCTCAAGTCTAGTACAGGTAGAATGACTGGAATAGAATATAATACATTTAAGCAGAGTAGTGTGAGTAATGTGGATCTTAAATCCTGGTGCACTATTAACAATATAGCATATCAAGGCCATCTATGTTAGAGTTTCTAGTTATCCTTCTCAGACTCATTTCTGCTATGCTACTGTTCTGCCTTTGTTTAGTTTTCTCCTTCATTCTACTGCCTGCCCCACTTATTGAGGCCCTTCTGCCACTGTTCCCAAAATCCTGGTATTTTTTTCTCTCTCTCTCTAGAATGTCCTCCAGCATTCTCTGCAGGGTTAGATTGGTGGTCACAAACTTGCCCAGTTCCTCTTTGTCATGGAAGCATCCTGTTTCTCCATTAATTTATAGTGACAGTTTTGCAGGGTACATCAATCTGGGATGGAAGCCACCTTCCTTTCAGGACTTGGCAGACTTCACTCCAAACTCTTCTTGATTTGATGGTCTGTGTCGAGAAGTCAGCTGTGATTCTGATGGGCTTACATTTATAGGTAATCTGTTTCTTTTCTCTGATGGCTTTTAATATTCTGTTTTTATATTGAATTTCTGGTATCTTGAGTATTATATGTCTGGTTGTAGATCTGTTTTGGTTGTAGGTGGCTGGAATTCTGTATGCCTCACACAACTGAATGTCTTTTTCTTTTCCCATGCTTGGGAAGTTTTTCTTAATTATGTCCATGAATAGCCTTTGTAATTCACCTGTATGTATTCCTGCTTCTTCATTCACATTTCTTATTCTTAAATTATAGATTCTCTTGTCATCTTCTAGCCTTTGTATTGTTACTGCTTGTTTCCTTGCTATTTTTAAGAGATCTTGCCTTTCATGATCACACACTGAAAACTTGTCTTCAAGTTTTGATAGTCTACCCTTAGTTTCTTTTAAGGAGTTTTGCCAGCTTTCAATTGAGTTTTTAATTTCCTGGTAGTCTCTTTGAATCTGCTTCATGTATTCTATATTTTCTTTATATTCTTTATCAAATGTTTCTTTCCTTTTTTGTGTGTTCCTCCCTTCTTCTATCTGTATCTTCCTGAGAGATGCTTCCTGAGAGCATTTCTTTTATAACTCTACTCATATCCTGCTTTACCTGATTTAATATTTCAGTTTTGAGCTTGGCTACAAGGTCCCGAAGATATCTCTTAATGTCCATTGAAACCATGCCTGATGTTGCGTGTTTGCCACCCTCAGGCTCCCTTGTTTTTCCTTCTCCTGAATCAGGGCTCTCAGGGTTTTGGGCTGGGGGCCTCCTCCTGCCTCTCTCTCCTGTCATGGCCCTGGCTTCCTCCACACAAGTTACAGTGCAGGTCCCCTCCCCTTCCCTGTTTGCCACACCCCCTCTGAAGCATGCTGGCAAGGGAACTCCACCCTTTCTCACCTGCTCTTGTCATCACTGAGGTGTAAGCAGCAGCTGCATATGCCTGCCTCTCCCCACTGGGCCAGCCAAACTTCAGGGGCGATCACCTGGTCAGTGCGTGCTAGGCACAGGGAATTGATTTGGGATGGCTCATTGGTTCCCAGCTAGGGGCGCGGCCCAGTCCAAGCAAATCACATGAATCTGCTCTGTGGAGGGTGCAACCAACTGAAGTCACTGTCACTCCCAGTTCAGGCTCCTCCTGCCTGATTCCAACATGTCGCCCACCTCGTTGTACCTTTCCCATGGGATTGTCTCACTCCCAGCACTGACCCTGGATCAATGAAAGTTCCTCTACCGGCTCCACTAATCTGCTCTCCATTGGGCTCACCAACCCCCGACTTCAGTGCTGCCATTCTTCCTGTGAGTGGAGGTGGGAACGAGTTTGGGCAGCTCTGCCTGCTGGCGCCGATTCAAGATGGTGAAATCTTGGTAGGTTGTCACGAAAACACTGTGTCTCTTTAGTTTTTAGCTGTTTCAATTGTAGTCCTGAAGTATTTGATGAGCTTTTTTAAGTTTTAATTTCTTCCTGTGTCAAGAGGCTCCATCTCCCTCTGTCTGGGTCTCTCCAGGGTATTTAATCTGGCATATGAATTGTTTCTCCTGGGAGGCTTTGCATTCTGTTGCTCACTGATTGGCCATCTTGTCTTCTCTCTGCATCCATTTATTTATAAATATCTCAATGTGATCATTCTTTGTAGCTGAGTAGTACTCCATTGTATAAAAGCATCACATTTTTTTATCGATTCCTTAGTTGATGGGCACTTAGGAAGTTTCCAAGATCTGGCTATTACAAATTTTGCTGCTATAAACATGGGTACACATATATCACTATGGTAAGATGTTTTCAGTTCTTCTGGGAATATGCCTAGGAGTGAAATAGCTAGGTCAAATGGGACTTCCAATCCCAGCTTTTTGAGGAATCTCCAGACTGACCTCCACAGTGGGTGCACCAGTCTACACTCCCATCAACAATGTAGAACAGTTCCTTTTTCCCCATAGCCTCTCCAGCATCTGTTGTTGGTAGTTTTCTTGATCCTGGCCATTCTTTCTGGAGTGAGATAGAATTTCAGTGTGGTTTTAATTTGCATTTCTCTAATGAACAATGATACCAAACATTTTTTCATGTATTTATTTGCCACTCATATTTCTTCATCCAAGAATTGTGTGTTCAGCTCAGATGCCCATTTTTGGATTGGGTCTTTGGATTCTGGGGGTCTGATTTTTTTTTTAATTCTTTATAAGTTTTAAGACAGAAGGCCTTTGTCTGAGGGACAGTTCATTAAGATTTTTTCCCAGTTTTTGAATTTTCTTTTCACTCTGCTGGAGATTTCTTTCAATATTCAGAAACTCTTAAATAAGATGTGATCCCAGTTATTGATTCTGAGAAGTATTTCCCATGCAATTTAGTTCTTGTTCATGAATTCTCTACCTACCTTTATCTCTTCAAGATTTTTACTTTGTCTTCCAACAGATTTAGTGTTTCTGTTTTAATACTTAGATCTTTGATCCATTTAGATTTTAGTTTAGTACATGGGGATAGGCATGGGTCTAGTTTTAGATTTTGGCATATGGATAGCCAATTTTTCCAGTACCATTTATTAAAGAGACAGTCATTCTTCCAATGAACATGTTTGGCTCCTTTATCAATGATAAGGTGGTTGAGTGTGTTTGTAGATGTGGTTGTATCTTCTAATCTATTCCATTGATCTTCAGATCTGTTTTTATTCCAGTACCATGCTGATTTTATGACAGTAGCTTTGTAGTATAACTTCAAGTCAGGGATTGTGATGCCTCCTGCCTTGCCTTTGCTGTTTAGAATTGCTTTTGCTATTCTAGGTCTCTTCTGGTTCCAGATGAATTTTAGGAGTGATTTCTCTAGATCTATGAGGTATGTTAGTGGTGTTTTCATTGGGATTGCAATAGCAATTTTGGGAGAATGGCCATTTTCACAATATTTATTGTTCCTATTCATGAACAAGTGATGCCTTTCCATTTTCTGAGGCCCTCTTCAATTTCTTTTTTGAGGGTATTATAATTTTCCCTGAATAGCTCTTTTACTTCTTTCATTAGATTAATTCCTAAGTATTTCATTTTTTTGGATGCTAGTATGAAGGGTGTGGATTCTCTTATTTCTCAGTGGTTTTGTTGTTAATGTATAGGAATGCTTTGATTTTTGAGTATTGACTTTGTATCCAGCTACATTGCTGAATTTCTTTATTGTATCTAGGAGTCTTTCAATGGAGGTTTGGGAGTCTTCTATGTAGAGGATCATGTCATCTGCAAATAATGATAGTTTAGCTTCCTCTTTTCTTATCTTTACTCCTTTTATTTCTCTTTCTTGTCTAATCGTTCTGGCTAGTATTTCCAGTACTATGTTGAATAGGACTGGTGATGAGACCTCCTTGTCTTGTGCCTGATTTTAAGGTAAAGGCTTTCAGTTTTTGGTCACTTAATATGATGCTGGCTGTTGGTTTGTCATAGATGGCCTTTATCATATTGAGGTAGAGGCAGTCTATTCCAATTCTCTTTAAGGTTCTTATCATAAATGGGTGTTGGATCTTATCAAAAGCTTTTTCTGCATCTATAGAAATGATCATGTGATTCTTACTTTTGGCTCTATTGATATGGTGGGTTACATTTATTGATTTATGTATGTTGAACCATCCCTGCATGCCTGGGATGAATCCCACTTGGTCATGGTGTGTAATCTTCTTAATGATTTGCTGCATCCTATTTGCCAATATTTTATTGAGAATTTTTGAATCTGTGTTCATTAGGGAGACTGGCTTGTAGTTCTCTTTTTTAGTTGGGTCTTTCTCAGGTTTTGGAAATAGAGTAATATCTGCTTCCAGGAATGACTTAGGGAGAATTGCTTCCCTTTTGATTTCATAACAGTTTGAGGAGTGTTGGCATTATGTCTTCTTTGTACTTCTTGTAGAATTCCACAGCGAATCCATCTGGGTGTGGGTTCGTCTTTGTTAGTAAGGACTTAATTACATTTTCAATTTCATTGATAGAAATTGGGTTATTCAGCAGTTTTATGTCTTCTTGATCTAGCTTTGGTGGTTCATATGTTTCTAGGAATCTGTCCATTTCTTCTGTGTTATCGAAGCTATGAGAGTAGAGTTTTTTGAAATAGGTGTTTCTGTATTTCCAGAGTCAGTAGTGATTTCACCTTTTTCATTCTGTATTGCATGAATTTGAGTCTTTTCTTTCCTTTTTTAAATAATGTTGGCTAGGGACTTAACAGTTTTATTTATTCTTTCAAAGAACCAACTCTTTGATTCATTGATTTTTTTGTATTGTTTTCTTAGTCTCTATTGCATTAATTTCTGCTCTGATCCTTATAATCTCCTACCTTCTTTTGGATTTGGGCTTGGTTTGCTCTTCTTTTTCTAGCTGTTTGAGGTGTAATATTAGGTTGCTTATTGGTGTTCATTCTGTTTTCCGAATGTGGGTGCTCAGTGCAATAAATTTTCCTCTGAGGACTGCTTTCATTGCATCTCACAGATTCCAGTAAATTTTATTTGTATTTTTATTTGCTTTTAGATATTGTTTAATTTCTTCTTTAATTTCCTCTATGACCCACTGATTGATCAAGAGTATATTATTCAATTTACCTGTGTTTGTGGGGTTTTTACAGTTTCTTTTGTCATTAATTTCTAGTTTCATGGAGCTATGATCCGATAACATGCATGGGATAATCTCAATTCTTTTGCATTTACTTAAATATGTTCTGTGGGTTAGTATATGGTCTATTTTAGAGAATGTTCCATGTACTACTGAGAAGAATGTATATTCTGATGTTGTTGCATGGAACACTTTGTATATCTATCAAGTCCATTTGGTCACAGGTGTGATTCAGTTCTGTTATTTCTTTGCTGATTTTCTGTCTAGTTGATTTGTGCCTTTGTGTCAATGGCATGTTGAGGTCTCCTGTTATAATTTTGTTATTGTTTCATTGATTTTTCATTTCTGTTAATACTTGCTTTGTATATCTGGGTGCTCTGGAATTTGGTGCATACATATTTAAGATTGTTCTTTCTTTCTCTTGAAGTTTTTCCCTAACTAGTATGTAGAGACATTCTTTGTCTCTTCAGACCATTCTTGGTTTGAAGTTCATATTGTCTGCAAACCGAATAGCTACCCCTGCTTTTTTTTTGAGTCCCTTTTGCATGAAGTATTGTTTTCCATCCTTGGATTTTCAGTCTCTGAATTTCCTTTTGGATTAGATGTCTTATAGACAGCATATGGTTGGACATTGTTTCTTGATCCATTCTGCCAGTCTCTTTCTTTTAATTGGTGAATTGAGACCATTTACATTAATAGTTATAACTGTTATATAACATTTTATTGTTGACATGTTATCTTTCTGCTGTTGTATTTTTAGCTTTCTATCCTGTTTAGTTATCTGTCATGCTTAGTAGTTTTTTCCTATGTGTATCTAGATTGTCTTTGATTATTCTTTGCAGGGTTGATTTGGTGATCATGAAATTCTTCAGCTGTTCTTTGTCATGAAAGTATCTTATTTCTCCATCCATTTTGAAGGACAGTTTTACAGGGTATGTCAGTCTGGGATGAAAGTCTTTTTTTTTAGGATATGAAATAATTCATTCCATGCTCTTCTTTACTTCACTGTTCGTGTTGAGAAGTCTGCTGTGATTCTTATAGGTTTTCCTTTATAGGTGATCTATCTTCTCTCTAACAGCTTTTAATATTCTGTTCTTATGTTGGATTTCTGCAATGGTGATTATTATGTCTGGGTGTAGTTTTATTTTGGTTATGGCTATTTGGAGTTCTATATGCTTCACTAATCTGTATGTCAGTTTCCATTCTCATGTTTGGGAAGTTTTCAGTTATTACTTCTGTAAATAGCCTCTTGATATCATTTGTGTTGTCCCCTTCTTTTTCATTTATCCCTATTAATCTTATGTTGTTTTTCCTTGAATCATCTTACAACCATTGAAGCTGGAATTCCCCTAGCAGCATGTTCTGGCCTCTAGTGTGCTCTTTTAATGAGAGGATGATAAAGAAAATACTTCACAGGATCATACTACCAGAAAAATACAGTAAATATACCCAGAGAAATGAGGAGCAACATTAATGGGACAAGGTAAAAGTATTTTTGTATTAGTTTCCTATGGGTGAATAATACATTTCCATAGACTTGGTGAGTTACAATATCACTCATTTATTATTCCAGTTTTATGGCTCAGGCATTTGGACATCACATTTTCTGCTTAGGTTGTCCTGGTGCCAGCCCTGATACCCTGTCTGAGGCTGAGGGTCCTCTTTCAGACTAACCAGTCATTGCCAGACTCTTGAAGAATTCTGCCTCTTGAGGCTGAAGCATCTTGACTGGGCTCAGAGGACCTTCACCTAATTATTGAAAGTCATTTTTGGATTCTTCTTATGGTACCCCTCCATAAATAGATCCCAGTGTAACTCTTTGTTCCTCATAGGGTACTAAGAGAACCTCTGAAAACTCTACTTTCTTTCAGTGAGTTAGCCAGATTAGATAAGATGCACCTAGAGTAATCTTCCTTTTGATCAAATAAAAGTCAAATGATTAGTAACCTGAAATGTATTTGAAGGATTTCTCCAGTTGTATAGCATATCCATGACAATAATAACTGTTCATATTCACGACTTCCCTCTATAAGGCATATATCCATAGGAGCCTGGATTCTGGAAAGTAATTTTAAAGTTTAAGTGTCACTTTTTTATCCTAATTCTTATAAAAATAACTGATAATTTAGAGCAAAAGTGGTAGCAGCATTTTGTGAGTCTAAAGCATATGAAAAAATGAAGGACAATAGTAGCACAGAGAATCAAAAAAAAAGAGGAAATTTTATAATTTCCTCAAATGATATCATGATATCATTTGGATATAGTTATATACCTTGTGAGCCATAGGGAAGCATTATAAAATCATAAATGTAACATGAATAGATAGAGTAGAGAACTGAAGCATAATCCTAAAAAGATATTCAACTAACTTGAGGTAACAATAAAGAGGAACCAACTACAAATGGATAAAATAGAAAACATTTAGCAACTTGATTGATTTTGATACACTAGTGTAAATTATTACATTATATATAAATGTTCTACCAGTTAAAAAATATTGTACCAGTTAAAAAAGGTTGTTTTAAAGTTGAATAAATATACAAAACTTGATCTTATTGTCTTACCATAATGGAATCAAACTTCAAGTCAGTAACAAAAAAAAAAAAAATCAGAAAATTCTCAAATATTTGGAAACTTGAAAAATCTAATTAGGTATAAATGAAATAGGAAACTTACAATTCTTAAAGATTTTAAACTTAATGAAAATAAAAGGCAAGATATCAAAACATGAAGCTAAAACCAGGTCAAAAAGGAAATCTATAGCAATAAACACATGTTTCAAAGGAAAAATGTCTCATGTTGGTAATTTAGAGACTCCCTTATGAAACTGAAAAAAAAAAGAAAAAGAAACTTTAGGAGGTAAAATTATACTGAAATCAATGAAGTAAGAGAAATAATAAAGATAATAGCAGAAATCAATGACAGAGAAAAAACAGCTATGAAAATGAATACTGGTTCTGTGAAAAAAATCAGTAAAATTAAAAAATGCAATCCAATCTGACCAAAGGGAGGAAAAGAAAGAAGAGCAAATGCAAATTACCAGTCTCTCATTCAGAAATGAGACAATGAGATTGTAATTGGATGGTTTGAATAATTCCACAGATGGGAGGGGACTGGAATCCATGACTCCACTATAAAGCACTGTAAAGCATTATATCTTCATGACATGAGGAGGAGGGTAGATTGGATTTGGATGCTTATCCCCTGGTAGCAAAGCAGAATGCTAGACCATTTGATTCCCTCTTGAGTTCTCTAGATATTAAGAATTGAATTGTGTCCTTCAAAAAAATATGCTTAATTCCTAACACAGGATCTCAGAGTGTGAGTTTGTTAGGAAATAGTGTCATTGTGGATGAACTTACTTGTTAAGATGAAGTCAAATGGAGCACAGTTGCCTCCTCATCCAACTCTGTTTATGCTTGCCAAATCTACAAGATACAGAGATAGAAATATGGATGAGATAGCCCTATGACAACAAAGACGGACATAGAGTCATGAATCTATAAATCAAGGGATTCTAGGGATTGCTGACAAACATAGAAACTAGAAAAGGCAAGGCAAGGGTCTCCCCTTAAGTACCACAAGGAATGTGGTTGCACCAGTACCTTAATTTCAGAATTCTAGATTTCCTGTGAAGTAATATATTTCTGGTGTTTTGTGTCACCTTGTTCATGATAATTTTTTGTTATAGCTCTAGGAACTGATACACAGTGCTTAATGTTGTGACTTAATATGAAGTTTTCTATCAGAAAAAGCCAATGCAATATGGGAAAATAATAAAGCAATAAAAGCCAATGCAATATGGGAAAATAATAAAGAAATAAATATAATAGAAATTGGAAAAGAAGATGAATGCCATAGTTTCTATTTAGAAATAATACAATTCATAAGCTGTCTCCTAGAACTAATGTTTAACAAGTGTGACAGATATAGGATCCATATAAAATATTTTTGTTTATGGGGCTGGGGATTTAGCTCATCAGCATAAGCGCCTGCCTTGTAAGCACGCGGTCATGAGTTCAATCCCCAGTACCAATTAAAAAATAATAATTTGTTTATATATAGCAATAATAAAAATTTGGAAATCGAGGTTGTATAAAAATAACAACATAAATGTTTAACTGTAATTCCTTCTAATATATTTGAGATGTCCATTTACATACTGACAGTTACAAAATGCTGATAAAATTGAATAGGACTAGATAAACTTCTTATCATTAATAATTAGCTGATCTTTTTTATCTGTAAATTAAAGGTAATGTCAATAAAAATCCTGAGAAATTTGTTATAGATAGTGAAAAGATTAAATTTTAAAGGGAAAAGAAGAGGAACTAAAATACACAAGAACTTTGAAAAGTAAAAGTGGAAATGTTTGCACTATTTAATTTTCAAGATTTATTATAAAGCTACAGTAATCCAGAAGATTTGTCATTTTGACAGTGAAGACAAAAAATAGTGAAATGTAATACATCTCCTTCCCAGAAAATAGATCTAAGTACATAATGACAACTGATTTCTAACAAAAATGTAGTGGCAATTCAGAGGAGAGAGAGCATTTTGACAAATGAAGCCTGAACCATTGGATATTGCATATAAAAACTATGAACTTCAATCTATTCTTCACATCATCACCAAAAAAAAAA
>PVLA01001938.1:294093-308077 GCA_004027455.1 Hydrochoerus hydrochaeris | reverse complement strand
CTGGCACAGACCATCCTGATGCTTCGTCTGACCTTCTGCGGACCCAACGAGATCAACCACTTCTACTGCGCTGACCCCCCGCTCATGGTCCTGGCCTGCTCGGACACGTATGTCAAGGAGACCGCGATGTTTGTGGTGGCCGGATCCAACCTCACCTGCTCGCTCAGCATCATCCTGGTCTCCTACGTGTTCATCTCGGTGGCCATCCTGCGCATGCGCTCTGCCGAGGGCAGGCGCAAAGCCTTGTCCACCTGCGGGTCCCACCTGATGGCTGTCACCGTCTTTTATGGGACACTGTTCTGCATGTATCTGAGGCCTCCTTCTGAGGCATCTGTGGAACAAGGTAAAATTGTAGCTGTGTTTTATATCTTTGTGAGTCCCATGCTAAACCCTCTGATCTACAGCCTGAGGAACAAAGATGTCAAAGTAGCCATACAGAAAGTTATCCAACAGGAACGGTAGGCTAAGTAAGGTCTCCATGGTTCCAGATATTCAGAACATCCATTTTACTCAGGCACTGAATGAGTGTTGTAAGTAACCAAATCTCTTTTTCTCCTGAAATATTTGTATGAGACGTGCAGGTCTGCGGAGTCACGCGGGGCATAGGAAGTGCTGACGGTTACGTCACTGAGAGTGTTCAAACCCCCTACAGAGTCAAAGGCAAGAGCAGAAGCCGTTTTATTGCTCTAAAGAGTCAATAAAGAGCACACTCTCACCCACAGAGTGCAAAGTGTGCTACATTATCTTGTAATGACAATGACAATTAGATATGCAAAGTATTCCGGAAGCTTGTCAGAATTGATGGGTGATTTTTTCTTCCTTGATTTAAATGATACAACAATGAAAATCTTTTTGTTGTGTTATCCTGAGATACATCATTCACATGATACCTGTGACTCAGTGGTACTCTCCTTTGTGTGCTATCTGATGAAAATGCCGATTTTCCCAGAGACTGTTATTTCGTTTGTTTGTTATCAGCGTGCCTTTCCTGCAGTGTGCAGCCACGCCTCCACCCATTCACTGCCATTTCCTGTATTGTTGTATAAATAGAATAAATTTGATGTTTTAACCACATATACTTGTGGATATTTATGCATCTGTGAAACGTATTACTGAATATATTTTCTTCTAACTAAAGTTTTTAATGAATATTTGGCAGGAGCACGGCTTCATGACTAAGTGCTTCATAATCTGAGACATCATTATAATATCACCATACAGTATTTACCCATTTCCAACACACAATTAGGCAGAACAGCATATTCAGAACCAAACTGAAACTAGGTGTAGGAATTCTTCCAATCTTGACAAGTGCATTTGTTTATATTTTTTACACTTTCATGGCAATTGGTGCATAAATATTTTCCTGCTTTTTCCTCATCTGTTTAGAAAAAATATGGTAGTTAAATAACTGAATTACTGGACTGCCTAGATCATTACAGGAAGACATAATTACATAGTATTTGAACATGGAAACTCTGATTTTCCCCTAAAGAGTAGCTTTGAACTTAGAGATGCCAATGGTTTAAACAGGCTCTTTGGCACCATTTCCTCTTTTATGTCATTTATGTTTCAATTTTCTTTGACTTCTGATCCCGTTTCCCAGGGTAGAATGAAGCTTCATGGCTCTGTCTGTACCTGTTCTAGTCCAGGTCTAATCTTCCTGGTTCTGTTTATTCTGTTCTCATCCACCATCCACAGCGCATCTTAAGGACTTTTGTCTTTTTTGGTCACCCACACACTGCTGATATTCATGGCCAACACAATGGAACGCTAGTTTTCATAGGAAATACAATCCTCTTTTGGGTTTGGCCCCACTACGTATTCAGTCGTGCCTAGAATGTCAACTCAGGAAAATTGAACTGCACCTATATAAAACATCCCGGGCACAGTATCCTAGGTACCGTCTTACCCCTACAGGAGTTTTGAAAATGTGTTGGTAATCTGGAAATGTGAATGCCATTCATGACACATCAAAACTAGGGAAACAGAGGAAAGTTGACACAGACACAGGTAGGAACTGCCTAATGAAACTGAACACAAGGACAACTTTGCTTCATTTACCCAATCTGTGAATGCCATTCATGACACATCAAAACTAGGGAAACAGAGGAAAGTTGACACAGACACAGGTAGGAACTGCCTAATGAAACTGAACACAAGGACAACTTTGCTTCATTTACCCAATCTGTCAGTGCAGCACCAAAACACACAGCCTGGAGCTCAGGCTAGCTTGTCTTTAAAGCACTGTGGAAGGCTATGGCTTTTCTCGGTTTCCTTTTTTTCCTCTCTCTCTGGTTATTAATATGTATGTGCAGGTTGAACTGCCAACCTTTGTTTTATTTCTACCTGAAAAAATCTAATTTTTCATATCAAGAATTATGATGAATGTGGTTCAGGAAAGGAAGATTATGTTAGTGCAACTGTATGTTAGCAATATGAAAGATATTTTTATCATATCATATTGTTGTTATTCATAATCAATTATGACTCTGACCAACGAATACTAGGGTTTTATTTGATTTTAATCACAAATGTGCAGGAGTATTATGTAAACTAATACATAAATATATATCAAAGTCAGGCACACACTTTGTATAGTAGTTTATAATGATAGTCCATTTTTATGCACAAAGTACACTAATTACCAGTAAATCTATTGTCATTTAAACTAATATCAACATTTAGTTATTCATCCAGCAATTTTTAATTAAACAGAGAGTGTCCACTGGCAGATGCAGATCTCCACAGAGGATGTCAAAATGAAATTGACACTAATTCTGTTCTCAGAGCATTTATAGTCCAGTGAGAGAGATAAACAAGTTATTGGACAAATAATACAAAATGAGCAGAGAGAAAATCTCTTGGAGACTTCAGAAGAAGAAAATGCTACTCAAGTTAAAGATGCTGTGAACAGTTAGTCCAAAGGCCTTGTGATTGTAGAAAATAGTACACCTTTTATCTGTCCTAGAATTAAGCCCAACATAAAAATGAGTACCAGTATGTTTGCTTTTACCAAACTACAAAACTAATGATGACTTCATAAATTAATACCTTGTTGGCAACTGTGCCTTTGTAAACATCTTCACTGGGAGCCTTAAGGGCATCCCCTAGGTGATGTTTTGATTATTGCATAAGAGATGAGTATTTCAAAGATAACTCTTCAGGTATAAATTCTCCCACTTTGAGAAACTTTGGCAGGGATAGGAAATCAATATCCTTCCACAGGTAAGTCCTGAGATTCAAGACTTTGTAAGAAATTTGGTTTTGTTTTTACTGTTTCCTTATTTGGAATGAAAATGGACTTTGTAGAGACCACTGCAATAGTCACAGTAAGAAAATACTATCAGGAGCAGACCCAGAATCTCAGCAAAGAAAGAAGTGACTTTTGATGCATCAGGAGGTCAGACAAGTGCTACCATCATCCCAAGCTTGTTTATAGATCCACTACTCACAAAGCAGATGAAAGTTAAGGTGACTTTTTATGCTGAGCTCTAGCCAATGATTGGATTTCAACCAGTCCATAAACTGTTTTTATTACCCGTTTACTTCTTCAGACCAAGAAACTTATAATTTGGTACAGGTTACATTCCCAATGCATAAGCCTTGACTGATTTCACACAATATCTAATGAAACAAAAGTGTAAACAAATTTAGTTAAATATTAGTGTAAGACAGTGTGAGAGAGGAAAACAATGGTGAATCACTCTCTTTCCTCATTTCAAAGATCTTCCCTTGGGTATCTGTCATTTCAAATTTGTGCTGAAAGATGATGACAAAGTGATACCCAGCATCATCAAAGACAGTTACCTTTGAAGCAGAAGATGTCCCTGCCCTGCAAGGAGCAGAGATAGTATACATTAATTCATTAGGTGCTCAAGCAATAGGTCCAGTTACAGTGTTACAGTTCCTGTTACTTTTGTTTCTTAGAAACTGTTGGTCCCTGTGATGCATAACTGGTCACTATGATGCATATTGTAAGAACCAACCCCCAACTGACAAGCCCTTCTGGCTCTGTACTTCCTGCTTGATTATCACATATAAGCCCTAGACCACCAGAGATCCAGCAGGGCCTGATATTTTGAAAATGATCCCAATCAGTGCCCATCAATGTAAATAAGTCTGCCTCCAAAACCTGGGTGTCATTTCAGTGTTCCTGTTTGCCATAGTGCTTTAACTGATCCTAAGGTGTGTGCTATGCTCTATTCGTGTCCTTTGTCAACACTGTCACAGGCTGAGTTGACCTATCAGCAGGAGAATCCCACTTCCCAACCTTCTCACAAAAAATTATGTAGGGATTAAAATTGTTGTTTCCCCCTGCATTGCAAACAATGTTAAATCTTTCCTACCCTAAGAATGTTTGGAATTATCTTCAGTGATTCTATTACCTAAATTGAAAATTATTTCTGAATTAATTACTATCCTTTATAGCGTGGTATTCTTCCTCCCATTTCCTCTCTCATCTTTCTCTTGAAACAAGGGAGCCCCACTGACTAACGAGAAGGGATCTTTGCAATAAGGAATTTGTGCATTTGTTGGAGGCCCATGGCACTGTGGCTCACAGCATATGAAGCGAGACTGAAACAATCTTGAGCATCATTTGCCTTGAATTGCTTGGATTTTTAAAATTATACACATGTCAGTGGGAAGGGTAGCAAACTCTTCCTCTCTCCAAGGTCTCTTGAGTTTCCCATGTGAGACACAATTAGATCAAATTCTTTCATAATTGGGACTTCCCCATGTATATCACACAAATCAAATCTTGGACTGCATGTAATAAGAATAAAAGATATAGTAGCAGTTAGCACAAGTGTTTTCTCTCCTTTCCTCCTTTGTCTTAAGAGCAGCATGTCCTTAGGTAAGGTTGAGGAGATGCTTAGATTGTCTTCCCGAGGTTTCTTGAGTGAACAGTGCACTACAAGGGCTAAACTCTGAGGCTTAGGGCTTTTCTACTTCTGAAGTTATGAGGAAAACTTTCAAGTGCATTGATGATGGTGAGATTTATACTTTGGCAGACTTATGGAAATAATTCATTATCCACTATAAGGGAATAATGCACATTGCCAGGTTTGTAAAAGTTCTTGACTTTTGAATGAAAAAGCCTGTTTAATTGGTTATTTAAATTGTCTAGTCTTACTAGTTGTTGGTCATGCGTTACAATCAAAAGGAAATATATTAAAAATCTCACAGCGATGTGTGTATTATGCCTTCATGGGGCTGAGACTCACTTATAATTGTTTGTAAAAGTCCCACATCTGACTAACACAAAGTCTTACTTGATACCTGCAGATCCAAATATGAGTAAATTATTTTAGTAAAATCATAAGCCAAATAACTGTAGGAAATGTGAACTTTTTCTGCAGTCCCATACTTAGACATTCTGTGGCAGTGCTGAAAGTCTCATTCTTTCAATCTAGGATAAACTTTTACCTAAATTCCAGCAATTCACTCTACAAGTTTTAATGATCAATGGATTTTAGCTTGATCATCACCAGATTTATGGTGTAAAGAAACCCTATCTAATTTTTCTAATTGTGCTTTTTCTCTGTGCATTCTTCTCAAGATAGCCAGTTTTTCACAAAAATTCAGACTCTATGGATAATATCAGAGCCATAAGAAATCCCATGAAAAATCAGCTGCTGGGAATTTTTAAAAGTTACCTGACTGATCCATTAATATATTCATCTAATGATTAATGAATATTTTGATTCAGGCATTTGTTCTTGTTCTTGAAATATGGTATCAATAAAGTTCCTGCCCACATGTAGCTAACATTATAATAGCAGGGATGGCCAACACATAAATAATTTCAGAAGTAGGAAATAGCAGGAGATAAACTAGACTACATTTCCTGATGAGAGTTATTGGAAAGGAGTAAACTCACAAATGAATTCAAAAATGTCTGTGGCAGAGGGAGGGTTACTACGAGAAACATCTAAATAAAGTGAGTCACTGTGTCTGTGACATTGAATTTCTCAGAATAAGGCACATCGATAAAGATGTGTAAAGATCTTGCAGGCTGCTTGATTTGATTAGATTTCAATTGTGAAAGAATAGATTTTAATTGTAAAGATATCATCTCAAGAGTCAAAATTATTTTGGTCTATCTAGGCCTGTATGAAAAGTGGCCAGTTATTTCTATCCATTGTACCTGACCAGTCACATGATTTTAGGGTAAACTCCTCAGTGTTTACTCTGCAGCTTAGCCTGCTCCTAATGTCCACTGCCCCTGTCAGTAAAAATACTACAAAACAGCATACAGGGCCAAGAGCAAAGATTTCCCTGCTTTGATGCAGCGTGTCTATACCATGTCTCCACCAAAACTTTAGTTGAAGGTATTGGTTTAAAATCATCTCTGTCATGTGATCATAAAACATCATGTAACACTTCCCCAGAAGAACATATTGTTGATGCAACTTGAGTCTGTGTTCTCAAGCCACAATCATCCATATTTGCCTCAGAATAATCTATTTACTGTTGGTTTAAAGCAGAGTTGTTACTTTACCTTCACAAATCACTCAAAGCTCTGGGGATTCAGGGCAGAAGAACCATCACCTTGAAAGACCCTAAGTGAGAATGTGCTCAGTATATTTAAGGAACAACACCAAGGTCAAAGTCGCAGGAGAAGAAGATATGAAATGTAGATTTTGGAGCTCACATAGGAACCCGGTTAAAATGTTTACATTTGGCACAAGTGTGGTGGCAAACCTTTTTTTACAAAAATTTTTACAAAGTCAGGAGTCTAATGTGCTTTCTTTACATATGTGATCACTAGCTAGTGTTAAAGAACGGAGAATCCTAAGTGTAGAAGAAGCAAACTCAACTGTGCTAAGTTAGGTACATGGTAACTTTTCTTAGTTCTGACCACTAGAGGAGAAGCTGCCATGCAGTTAACATTTACTACATAACTTTTAGAAACCATAGCTGACAAGAATACTTCATGGTTCAGATATAAGAGGTGAAGTTAAGAATGTGAGATAAATTGAAATATATGGAATATGGAAACCTTGGGCTACTATGACATAAAATATTTTGTGAAGCACAAGTGGATATTTAAACAAATGAGTTATTGAAACAAATGAGTTGAAGGGAACAGAAAACCAAGGAACCCAATTCCATTTCTTCCTCATTACTTACTTAATTTCAAGTAATGAGGAAGAAATGGAATCTGAATGAATATATATATAGATTAAGTAGCAAAATTAACCTCACAAGTTAGCAGAGTCCATGTGGGAATTGCAAAATAGGAGGGAAAGACTCCAAAATCCCTCCTACTTCCTGTTTTAATCAATGACACAAAACACTTCCAGTGTCCATGGACCCCTCCATGCCTAATGGAAATAACCTCTATGAACTTCATTTTCAAAGCCAGTTTTTGTGCTGCACATTGAATTGAGCTATCCTTGGATTGTTTGTAATTTGTTTCTTTTTAGCGCTGGCATCTTCATGCCATTTTCTTCAGAGACCATGAGGGCAAAGAAAGATGCCCAATGCAATGGCACTGAGGCCACTGAGTTCATTCTGCCGGATCTGACCAGCCGGCCGGAGCTGCAGCCTATCCTTTTTGCAGTGTTTCTCCTGATTTATCTCATCACATTCACCAGAAACGTCGGGATGATTTTTCTGATCAGATTCACTCCCCGGCTGCAAACTCCCATGTATTTCTTCCTCACCCATTTAGCATGTGTGGACATTTTCTACTCCACCAATGTCTCCCCGCAGATGCTGGTCAGTTTCTTATCTGAGAAGAAGAGCATTTCCTACGCTGGGTGCCTGACCCAGTGTTTCGTGTTTGTAACTTTGCTGCTCACCGAGCACTACATGCTCAGTGCCATGGCCTATGACAGATAAGTGGCCATCTGTGACCCCCTCCGTTACAGCAGCAAGATGTCCAGGCCTGTGTGCTTCTGCCTGGTCACCTTGCCCTACCTCTGGGGTCCCGCCGTGGGCACCATGCAGGTAACCCTGACCTCCCACTTGTCCTTTTGTGACTCCAACACCATCAACCATTTCTACTGCGTGGACCCCGCGCTCTTGATGCTGACTTGTTCTGACACCTCCGTGAAGCAAACGGTCCTGTTCCTGTCCGCAGGGATAAAACTCACCGGTTCCCTGCTCATCATTCTCACCTCCTACGTCTTCATCTTCATCACCATCACGAGGATCCGCTCCAGCGAGGGGCAACGCAGAGCCGTCTCCACCTGCGGCTCCCACCTGACCGCGGTGTCTATGTTCTACGGCTCCCTCCTCTGCATGTACCTGAGACCTGCGAACAAACAGTCTGTTGAGCAGGGCAAAGTGGTGGCTGTGTTTTGTATCTTTGTGAGCCCCATGCTGAACCCCTTTATCTACAGCCTGAGGAACAAGGACGTCAAGCAGGTTTTGAGAGGAGTGTTCTTTAGGAACCCTAATAAAGTAGAGAAAACTTCAAAACCCGCAGTCTCCCACTGAAGAAATAAAAATAATTTTTAATTAATAAAACCTTGAAAGAAGCGACAAGTGTCCCTCATTTGTTCTAAGTGAGTGTAGTTCTCTGGAGTCAAAGTAGAGTGTCTTTGAATCAGATGATTAGTGTGAGATCTACTGAGCATCTGATGAAATACTGAAGGCGACGGTTAGAATAAAGACTGACCAACCGTAACACAGCTCAGGACTCAGCCCTGTGGGCCCAGCAGGGTTCTGTGCTTCTGACTTCAACAAGAATAGCTGGACTATGAGGTCTTCCTTCCTCTCCTTAGCTCACCAAGACCAAGCATCTCTGACCTAATTTTATGAGCACAGTCAAGTGATTTATGAAACAATCCCTGAGTAAGGCCATGGTTTCCATGCATACTTCACATTGTGTAAATCTCTGTAGTAAAATTTGATTATTTTCCAAAAGATGCTCAGACTGATAATTGCAAATGTTTCATACTTAATTTTTGTGTTATTTTTATGTCCATTTATGCTGAAATAAAAATCAGATATGTTCTATTGTTTAAACAAAGAAATAATTTACATACTTTCATGAGCCTGTGACTTACTTCATTGATTTTCTTTAATCAAAGTAGTTTATCTTCGTAATGAGAGATACTCATTCCCAAATTAGTTTGTTCCAGTTTTCAAGAGGCAATTTACATAAGGTTGTCACTACAGTATTATTAATAACTATTTGTTATGTAACTCTGTATATTTGTCTACCCATGAAAACTGGTTTCAACACTTCACAACTGAATCATGGCATAAATACACTCCATATTGTGTGACACTTTTAAAATCTGTTCCTTTTAACTGCATAGTGCAACTTAACCTTGGTATAAAACTGTTTAGTGTACCAATATTTTTTAATCTTTAGGCAACTTTTTCCCCACTTTCACAAGATCTTCATTGTGTAAGTTATTGTTTCTGATAAATTTCCATGGCTTTGTATCTTTTCATGTTTATTTTATGTTTGTGTATTGCAATGCATAAAATCTCCACCAGCAAATGGATAATCCAGTTTCTTCTACTGCACAGGAATGTTCACACTCATTCTGTGTGTGCATGTGGTGCACACAAAATCACCTGGACAGGATTTGCACATTGATACATCTTACTGAAACTCAGCTTTCCTTCTTTTCATTCCTTTCCATGCCATAAGTAGAGGACAAGGTGATGGTGATAATTTTCTCTCCAGCAGAAATATTTTTAATCCTTTATTTCTAGGATTTTCTCTAGAAAAATGTTCTACAACATAAATACAAGCTTTTGTCTCCATGTTTAAAGATGGTAGACAGTGGTATTATCATTGCTGCTTCCTACCCTACAAATCCTCCACCCCCGCAAAAAAACCATAAAACAAGCAAACAAACAAACAAATCTATAAAACATCCTTTACTGGCTGCATCGCAGCTAATGCAAGAGCAAGTCACTAGACAATAATACTCCTCTTTTTGGATATTCTCATGGTTTATGGCCAGATCCTACGCTGTCCAGGAGATATATACGTTCTACCAGCTCATGAATGCAGACAGCACTCACACTGCATGGTTCCCTAGTGACTGACAGCCATGCAAAGCCTGGCTGTGTTTCCAGCATACACAGATGACACCTAACACAGTGCTATGTAAAGTGATGGCAGGGGCTTTGTACAATGTGCTGTTTTATTCAACAAACAGACATTTTTATGAAAATTCTCACACAAGTTTCTTAACACATCAGTATATCCTAAAATGAAACGACTAAATAAGAAAGCATTTCATGGTAAATTAATACCCAAAAATTATGTACTATTTTTCATGGAAAAAAGATAATAAATGAAATTTCCAGGCACTGGAACTTTTCTATATATGAAAACATTAAATCTAAAAATATTAAACACCATTGATAATATTGAATTTCCACTGGACAAAATTTCATGGCAGCATTCAACACATTTTTTTTTCTTCACAGCTTGTAATAATAACCTCTCAAAAGACAACTTCCAGAACAATTTCACAAAGTGGTAAGAAAGGTGGGATATCCATGCTGTGAGAAAGAAGGGTATATTGATGAGGATTGCTTGTAATGTTTCTTTTACCACAATAAATTTTCAAAATATAAGCATTCATAGTGGATTTCTATCACATCTAAGTGAAGTTATTAAATGAAATTCTATCACAGTAATCTGTGAATATGTGGAATTTCATGTAAAAATAAACTTTCCAAATTCAGTATGACAGTTTTTATCAAAATAATTTGCCTTGAATATTCTATTGTCAAGAGCAAATGAATAGTTTCCAGTGACAGTACAGAATAAACAAGTTATGATCCTAGAGTATGAGTTTTATCACTTTGTGAATTTGCCTCACCACCAGGACATTTAATAGTTGCAAAAAAAATATACTGAACTGTAATTTTCTGAAAACAATTTCCTCTGCAGAAGAGCTGCAAGGCACGGATCACATCCCTATTTCTTAAACTGTAGATCAAATAGTTCATCACTGGGCTCAAAAAAGTACAAAACACTGCAATTCCTTTGGACTCCTCCACAGATTTCTCCAACAGAGGTCTTAAGTACATGCAGAACAGGGTTCTATAGAATATGGTCACCGTGGTCAGGTGGGAACCACAAGTAGAAAAGGCTTAGTGCCTGCCTTCTGCAGAGCAAATCTTCAGGATGGCTGCAAAAATGAAAGTGCAGGACAGAAGCATGATGGAGAGGCAGCTTGACAGAGTGAAGGCAGTGACAAGGAACATCGCCATCTCTTTGACACAGATGTCAGAGCAGGACAGCATGAGGAGCAGAGGGTCTACACAGTAGAAGTGATGGACTTCCATGTTGCCGCAGGACAGGTGGAAAGCAGCAGCGCCTGAGACAGGCCATTCAGGAAGCTGAAAAGGTAAAGGAAGGTGACTAGCAAGACGCAGGTGCCTGGACATCCTGCTGCTGTAGTGCAGGGGGCTGCAAATGGCCACCTAACAATCCAGGGCCATGGACACCAGCATGTACAGCTCGGTGATGACCAGGGCAATGAAGAGCAGTCACTGTGTGAAGCAACCTGCCAGGGAAATGATCTTCCACTTGGACAGGAGGTTGTGCAGCATGTTTGGGGTAACACTGGAAGAATAGCAAACAGGAGCACTGAAAACAGTACCTTCTCCAGCAGGGGATCCTCTGTGAGTACCAGGAGAATGAAATCTCTCACTAGGGTGTGGTTGGAGGAGGGCATTTTCTTACCCCTTGGAATCTGAAAGGGACAGAGGATGTTTCATGAAAATTTCTTTTTTCCATTAATTTTAGTATTTACTCATTTATCACTCTCCTCAATATGTGAGTCAGAAGTTTTGTTTAACACTTTATAGCTTGAGCTTAAGTGTTCCTCAAACACACACACCACACACACAGCTTGTCTCATTGTTTTTCTCTCACATTTGTGTACTTTTTATATTTATAAATATATATTTATTCATACTTACACATGTATACTTCTTTTTTAATGATCTCTCTACTGGTTATTTTTTCTAAATTTTTCTCTAATTAAGAAATCAAAGGTTTTCAAATGAAAAATAAACATCAACCTGTCAACTGAATCATTCAACTGCATGGATGAAGATAGTTGGATTTTTTTTAAATTTTATTTAAAGGGGGGAAGCAAAACAGAAAAAAGGGTAGAACCAATACAGAATTTCAAAAAAAATAAACAGTAAGAAATCACTATTTGATACATTAGATATTGTCTTCTTGGATATAGTTGTTCAAGTTACAAAATTAAAGCATACAAAGTGGACATTCAAACAGTGAAGCTGCAAACAGTTCTGTTCACCAATCCAACAAAAACTTAGTAACATGGTTATCAATCCTACACACTTAAGTATACATACAGTTATCTCTTTTAGAGCATTTTCTTTTCCTCCTCTTGCTTTTTTTTTAAATTTTTATTTAAAGAAAAAATTTTGAAACAGAAACAGGGTAGAAACAATACAAAATCTCAAAAACAAAACAAAAAAGAAAAAAACAAAAATAGTAACCAGTAAAAAATCACTACTTGATAATTACATACTTTCCTCTTAGATGCAGTAGTTCATGTTACAAAAGTAAAGTCCACAAAGTGGACATCCAAACAGTAAGACTTCAGTCAGTTTTGTTCTTCCATCCAACTAAACCTTTAGCAACATGGTTATTAATTCCACACACTCAAACATACATGCAGTTATATCCTTTAGAATACTCTCTTTTCCTTTTTTTCTTTACAATAACTATAATCCATTCTCATAAACTACTTAGAAGTTCTACACATGTATAAGTCTCTACACATATATATAGCCTTTCTGTATTAGAGGGAGAAACAAATCAAAACAAGTCAGCAATACAAATTCCTAGAGAAACACAAAATGAAAAGAACATACAAAAACACAACACTAGGTGATCTACGGTAGTCACTATGATGTCTCATTATTTTCAATAAAATTGTCTATATCATCAAATGTAATATAAACTTAGCATTACTTTACACTATTAATAAAATCTAAACTTTGGAGACATTATAAGACTTCAAAGGCAGTTAACAATCAAACCAGAATGGGTATCCTATTGAATCCTGTCATCTTCAGAGTAGTTGCCCCTGCTCTCAGACTCGACACTCTCAAGCGTACCAAATTCAAATAAAATCAGTCAAGATAAAACAGTGATATAATCAATCTTCTCTGTCTTATCTCTGCCATGCTATTTTTCTGTTATTATTTGTTTACTTTTCTCCTTCATTCCACTGTCTGCCCCTTTCTTTGAGGCCTTTCTGCCATTATTCCTGGAACTCTGGTGATTTTCTTCTCTCTATATATAATGTCCTTCAGTATTCTTAGCAGGGTTGGACTGGTGGTCACAAATTCCCCCAGTTTCTCCTCATCGTGGAAATATCTTGTCTCTCCACTAATTTTGAGAGACAGTTTTGCAGGGCACCTCATTCGGGGTTGGAGGTTATTTTCTTTCAGGGTTTGGAATATTTTACTCCAAGCTCTTCTTGATTTGATGGTTTGCATTGAGAAGTCTGCTGTGAATTTGATGAGTTTTCCTTTACAGGTAATCTGTTTCTTTCCTCTGACAGCTTTTAATATTCTGTTCTTGTGATGGATTTCTGGGATCCTGATTATTATATGTCTAGGTGTAGATCTGTTTGGGTTGTAGCTGGCTGGAGTTCTATATGCCTCATTTATCTGAACTTCACTACCATTACCTAAGTTTGGGAAGTTTTCCTTAATTATTTCTGTGAATAGACTTTTTATTTCATTTGTATTTGTTGCTGCATCTTCATTCACATATTTTATTCTTAGGTTATAAATCCTCTTGTAATCTTCTAGCCTTTGTATCATTGCTTCCTGGTTCCTTGTTATTTTTAAGAGATCCTTCCTTTCATGATCATACTTTGCAAATCTATCTTCAAGTTTTGAAAGTTTGTCTTTAGTTTCTGTTAAAAGGTTTTGCCAGGTTTCAATGGAGTTTTTAATTTCCTGATATTCTCTTTGGATCTGTTTCATATATTCTAGATTT